>BQNB010011162.1:0-82130 GCA_026074375.1 Tanacetum coccineum
ATCAATTTCTAGAGTTTCATCCTCAACATTGTTTTCTAGGTTTTTCTTTTCGATTTCCTTAATGGCTTCATCTTCATCTAGGTCATCATCCACCAAGGGTGATGACTTAGAGGGTGGAGGAGTTTCATTGAATGTCACGTTAAGTGATTCTTTGATTTTCCTAGTATGTTTATTAAGAATGATATAGGCTTTACTATTTTGGGAGTAACCTAAAAAGGCACATTCGTAAGACTTTGGGTCGAACTTGGTAAGGTAATCTTTAGTGTTTAGGATGAAGCACTTGCTTCCAAACACTCTAAAATAATCAAGAGAAGGTTTCCTACCTCTCAAGATTTCATAAGGTGTTTTTCCTAGGATGGCTCTAATTAGGATTCGGTTAAGAATATATGTTGAAGTATCTACGGCATTACACCAAAACTTTTGGGGTAATGATTGTTCATTCAACATAGTTCTACTCATTTCTTGAAGTATCCTATTTTTCCTTTCAACCACACCATTTGATTGAGGAGTGCGAGGAGCTGAGAAGTTGTGAGTAATACCGTTGGCATTACATAATTCTCCAAATTGCACTTCATTATCAAATTCTCTACCGTGGTCGGTTCTTATTGACACTATTGTACATCCTAGTTGATTTTGAATTTTCTTACTAAATATTTCGAATTGATTGAAGGCTTCGGTTTTATCCTTAAGGAACCTAGTCCAAGTATACCTAGAGTAGTCATCTACTATGACTAAGGTGTAACGGTTTTCTCCGTAACTCCGTACGGCGGATGGACCAAAAAGATCCATGCGAAGAAGTTCTAAGCATCTAGTCATTGAGACTAAATTCTTAGCTTTGTGACTAGCGTGAGCTTGTTTTCCAATTTTGCAAGCATCACAAAAATGTTGATCAAACTTAAGTTTAGGTAAATATCTAACTAGCTCCTTAGAAGCTAACGATTGAATGAGACGCATATTTGCGTGACCTAATCTCTTATGCCACAAGGTGGAGTTTTCATCAATCGTTGTTGGACAAATTTGATCCTTAGGCTTATTTCCTAATTTCATCACGTATAAGCCTTTCTTCCTAATACCTCTACCTATGACTTTACAATTCCTAGTGATTTCACTATCATGTTCAAAGAAGATTACTTTACACTTATTATCACATATTTATCCTATGCTAAGCAAGTTAAATCATAAGTTATCAACATGCTCTACATTATCTATTTTGAGAGAGTCATTAGAGATCGTACCTTTGCCAATAATGTTACCGCAAAGATTACTACCAAAAACGACGTTACCTCCATTGTATGCCTTGTAAGTGGAGAAGAGATTTCTGTTACCCGTCATATGCTTGGAGCATCCGCTATCCTTGATCCATTCATCGGGTTCCAAGTCGACTCCAAGGCATATCTATTTATATAAGACAATAACTCAAACATTTGGTCCCCAATATCTCATGGGTCCAAAGTTGTTAGTGCCAAACATCCCTTGCATTTGATGCAATTGGTTGGGATGTGAGAATGGAAGACACAATTCCTATGGCATGTAACTTTGTCGTGAAAAGTTATTCCAAGTTACAGGAAAGCCATGAGGTTGGTATTGTTGACCAACGTGTCTTTTTGGTTGCGGTGTTTTAGGTCTAGAGTAATTATCATTGACTCTTCTAGGTGGTGGAGTTTTAGATTGATGCATAAATACTTTTAATAAAATACTAACAAGCTTTAAATTTATAGAACTCGTCTACCGTTTACACGCACTAACGGGCAGAGTACCCGGTCGTGAAGTAGTGCAGTAGTTGGTAAATCCGAGGTCGTCCCAAAAACTAAGTTTAAATAGTATTAATTCCATTATGGATGTCACGTTGGAAAATAGTTTGGATATAGTAATTATAGCTAAGAATAATAAATGTTGGCCACCAAGGCTTCTAGTCACCTTCTTGTCACCCCTATGTAACCAAACCCTCATACACCCTCGCCACCTTGCATAGCTACTCTCCTAGCTTCAATGAATCATCTATAGGCTTCATTGGTCATCACTCTATAGCCCTTAACCCTTAGCCATCAAGAAAACTTGGACACCAAGGGTTTTTACCCCTATATAAACCAAATCCAAGCAACCCTTTCAAATCATACCCCAAAACTTCATCACAAACACAAATGGAGTTCTAGCTCAGCCAAGGAATAAGTAGAAGGTCTCTAAGATCAGAATTGAAGCCAAGAACCAAGAAAAAGAAGCTCTTGAAGTTGTTACTAGGCGTACGAACCCGAAAACCCCATTTCGACCCATTTTAGCCCAAGTAAACTCAAAATCTTGTTCAATAAGCTTATAATCTGTATTAGAATGTTCATAATACTCTTAAGATCATATAGGAACTCTTGTTAAAGCCTTGAATCCTCAAACCCATGCGTTTTTTATTAAAACCCTAAAAATGACCCGTTTTGATTTTCTAGCTAACGAATCCTTTTTCTAAACTTTTGTTACGTTAAAACATCTTATTTTTCCTTATTCTAATAAGCTATAACCTGCAAATATCATATGGAACCCTAAAATAAGCTTGCATGACTTTTTGGACTAGATTTGTAAATATTTTCATGCATAGGGGAATATATCATAAATTTCTAAAATTTATAACTATAGGGGCTGAAAATATCATTATTCCAAAGTTATAACTATAAGGACCAATTTTGCCAAGTTCTAAAGTTAAAGGTTTAAATTATATATACTTTATATATAAAGGACTAAACTTGTAAAAGTTTATAAACCAAGGGTATATATTGCCATTTTTGCAAACAAAAAAATAATAAATATAATAATTTTTATAAATTATAAAAATATATATTAATATTATAAAACTCGATTTTATTAAAACCCGACACATTAATCGTTATTAATCATCGATCGACGCATTATAAAAACACTACGTTATATATTTAACATAATTTAATCATCGACAACTTTTGAAGAAACTTAAAATTTTATCCGTATCACGTTACTACATGGTGGGAGTTTTCATTTGGGTATACCCGTTTTGACGAGTTTGCTGGATTTACAATTTAAATTAACCACGGCTCCTCAAAAAACGTTTACTAGCAAAGACCTTTATTGAATTATGATGGCCCGAACAATGAGTACAAATATTTTCCCTAAATTAAATAAATCAAAGTAATACTTTTAAACATTAAAAAGTTTTAAAAACATTAACCATCACACTAAGACTTGACATGTTTACCGCTAGTGTGCGTGACGATTAGCTGTTTAACTTTCACTTGATATACTTTTGCCATCATTAGATTTCCCCCTGTTAAGGTGAGTTCATAGCCACCGCATTTAATCTTCGACATGTTTATCATAAACCCGCAGGGATACAGCTATATGAACATGAATGAGAGTCTTTTATCCACTGTATCTATCCTGAAGAATATTCTAGTTCCTAACTTTTGCCATTAAAGACCCCACTATCATGAACCGTTAATTACTTTTCAGAGTAAGCGTGAATGCCTGTGAATAGATCTATATTGACTAGAGCTTCCCCTTAGTGGACCTATAACTTTCTCATGAACCAACCGCACTTCATTTGAAACACTATGTGGGAGTTTGGTAAAGGCACCCTGTTGGGGCAACTTCTTGAAAATATTGATTATCTCAAGGTCCTACGTGTCATGAGCTTTGGGCAATAATACTATTTTCCATAATAATTATACTCATGCAATTATTACACTTATGGGTGTATAATATGTAACACCCACATTGAACACTTGTATTCAAAAAGACTGTTAACATAAAAACAATGATTTCACTCAACCATTTGTTTGACTTTTGTAGTATGTTATATCTCCAAGTAACGGAGCAGTACTTATGGCACAAGTGCACGGACTAGAAGATGTCTAAACTGTATCATCAAACTTTCTATGTTTTCATGTATAATTTGAGAACCTTCTGTTTGTAAACAACCCTAATGAAATAATGAATGATACCTTATCTTTTAAAAACGTCTCTGTATGTAAGACTTGTAATGATAGTGTCTCATTATTATTGTATTGGTTTATATACATTCATATGTATATATATCTGATGTTGGATTTTATAGGTATATATAAGTGTAGTTTATTTTATTTTTGTTGAATTAAATCAAAGTTGTCATGGTTATTAGTTTGAATGTAGGTGATTTTATAAAGTGATACAAGTAAATGATCTCGTTTCACAAAAGTGAACTAAGTATGGTTCTTATCGCTACTCATTTCTAAAATATCCTTTTAGACGCAGAGTAAAAATGGTGATATTCGCGTGCAATTTAAACTTTTTATGACAAACATGATGCGTTGATGATCATAAGATGACTTCTCGTTGAAAATTCTCGGTAAACTTGCAACTCACAGTACATGACTTTTACTTAACGCAAGAGAGTCTAATTTTTCTTACGGGGTGCTACAAGTTCCAATAGCTTCACCAACTCTTTCACTTTTTCATGATGACCCCTATATGAAGGTCATGCATGCATACTATGCTAAAGAATCACCTTTTCCACCAACAACTATTATGCCTCCATCTTCAATGCTATCTCCAATGTTTAATCCTCAAGAATTCTTTCTTCTTGAGGAATTATTGCCACTTAAGAAATGAGGTCGTGACCGATCATCCTCCTCTACTTCTGCCTTACCTCAAGCATTTAAGATAGGAGAAAGCTCTCGTAAGACAAGTCTGGAACGTCACGAGGAGAAAATTGAGGAAATTTTGAATCACCTAGATGAACTCTCTCTCGACCGCATTGATCACATAGAAGACAAAATAGAAGGTCTTGGAAAGGGTCGGGTGATCATACAACAAGATTTTAACAATCTAGAAGCTGAACTCCAAAAGGCTCATGCTCAAATTGCTAAACTTCAAAGAAAGCAAATGGGAAATAACATCAAGATTTCTCTGGCTCACTTTAGGATTGCTAATCTAGAACAAATTATCGAGGAGATCCAGGTTCGTCACCAAGCCGATAAGGAAAGTCTTCTAGATGCAATCTATGAACACAAGAACAGCCAGGAAGGACCATCGGACTACTAGATTAGATACTAGTTATAGCTTTTAACCTAGCCACAGGATGTGTGGTATAAATAACAACACTTGTCAAATTTTGACTATGTACAGTACAAAGGCAAGTCGTTCATGATATAATATAATAGTGATCCAGTTTTATATTCATCATGTTTCTTATATTACATCTCCGTCTTTATCATTATGAATCTTACCATAACCCTTAGAAAATAAACTAATAAATTAGATACTTGTTAGAATTCATATCAAATAAGTATCTATGATATCACTATTGTGACAATGTTTATTTTTGAACCATACGTATTTTAAGGAAAGAATTGTGATATCATTCTTATTACGTGTTGTCTTATGTTAATAGAATGCCTCCTAAAAGTAAATCAACATCTGAAGCACCAGCCATGACTTAAGCTGCCATCAGGAAACTAGTTGCTGATAGTGTTGCCACATCTCTGGAAGCACAAGCTGCAACAATGGCAAATGCTGACAATACCAATAGGAACACTGGAGAAAGAGAAGCTCCTGTAGCAATAAAGTGTAGCTACAAAGAGTTCATGAGCTGCCAACCTTTCAATTTCAAAGGTTTAGAAGGAGCTGTCAGACTTATCCGCTGGTTTGAGCAAACTGAATTAGTGTTTTCCCATAGCAACTGTACCAAAGACTACAAGGTGAAGTTTGCTACTGGTACTTTAACTAAAGAAGCTCTATCCTGGTGGAATTCTTTTGCCCAACCTATTAGGATAGAAGAAGCTTACAAGATTACTGGGTTGAATTCAAGAAGCTTTTGATAAAGAAGTAATGTCCCCGAACTGAGGTCTAGAAGATAGAAGATGAATTTTACCATCTGACTGTGAATGGGAATGATCTCAAGACATATGTGAGAAGATTCCAGGAATTGGCAACCTTGTGTCCCACTATGGTGCCAGATTCTGAGAAAATGATAGAAGTTTTCATCGGGGGATTGCCTCGAAGTATTGAAGGGAATGTTACCGCCTCTAAACCTTAAACTCTGGAGGAAGCCATTAACAGAGCCCAGAGGCTAATGGATCGGGTAACAAAACACACTCCGGTGCAAGTATCAAGTGATCACAAATGAAAGTTTGATGACAGAAGAACTTTCAACAACAACAACAACTACCATAACACTAACACCAACAACTGCTACAATAATCACCAACCACAACAGAACAGAAGACAGGAAACCTTCAGGTCTTATGCTGTCACTCCAACTGAAAATAATGGGTATATTGGAAACCGTCCCTTGTGTAAGAAATGCACTCTGCATCACACAGGACCTTGCACTGTTAAGTGTAATACTTGTAACAAGGTGGGCCATCTGACCAAGAACTGCAGAAACAAAGGGCCAGCCACTGGAAGTAATCTGCTACCAGTGACAGTTACTTGTCATGCATGTGGAGAGAAAGGGCATTATGCAAATCAGTGCCGAAAGACCACCAACAATAATGCCCATGGAAGGGCCTACATGTTGAAGGATAGGAATGCTCACCAAGACCCGAACGTAGTCATGGGTATGTTCCTTCTAAACCAACATCTAGCTAGAGTATTATTTGATTTTAGAGCCGATAAAAGCTTCTTATCCATATCTCTTGCCTCTATGCTAAATATTCCACCCATTATAATAGATACCTTTTACAATATCAAAATGGCTAACGGAAACCTAGTAAGCACAAACATCGTTATTCAGGGTGCAACTCTGACTTTGTTAAACCAACCTTTCGAAATTGATCTTATGTCGATCAAACTCGGTAGTTTTAACGTCGTCATTGGTATAGATTGGTTATCCAAGTATCATGCTAGAATTATTTGTGATGAGAAAGTCATCCACATCTCAATCAACGGTGAAACTTAGATCATCCGAGGTGACCAAAGTAAAACCCGACTAAGTCTCATATCCTGTATAAAAACCGAAAGATATATATCCTGAGGTTGTCAAGTTTTCGTAATCCAAGTAATGGAAAAGAAGGCAGACGAGAAAAGACTAGAAGATATCCCAGTATTCAGATCTAATTTCAGGAGCGACACCTGTAGCCCGAGCACCTTATAGATTAGCTCCTTCAGAAATGCAGGAACTATCTAACCAACTTCAAGAGTTAGCAGACTGAGGTTTTATCCGACCAAGTACTTCATCCTAGGGAGCTCCTGTCTTGTTTGTCAAAAAGAAAGATGGATCTTTCAGAATGTGTATCGATTACCAGGATTTGAATAAACTTACCGTAAAGAACCGTTACCCATTACCCAGAACTGATGACTTATTTGACCAACTTTAAGGTCCGAGTGTCTACTCGAAGATTGACTTAAGATTAGGCTATCATCAACTGAGAGTCAGGGATGAAGATATTCCCAAGACTGCTTTTAGAACAAGATACGGACACTATGAATTTCAAGTGATGCCATTTGGTTTAACTAACGCGCTTGCTGTATTCATGGATCTCATGAATCGTGTTTGTAAACCATACTTGGATAAATTTATGATAGTGTTCATCGATGATATTCTCATCTACTCTCGTAAAGAGCACACAAATCATTTGAGAATAATCCTAGAATTACTCAAGAAAGAGAAGTTGTATGCCAAGTTCTCCAAGTGTGATTTCTGGATTCGTATCGTGCAATTTCTTGGACACTTAATTGATAATCAAGGACTTTATGCTGACCCCGCCAAGATTGAAGTAGTTAAGAATTTGACATCTCCTACTACACCC
Source organism: Tanacetum coccineum (assembly GCA_026074375.1). Lineage (NCBI taxonomy): Eukaryota > Viridiplantae > Streptophyta > Magnoliopsida > Asterales > Asteraceae > Tanacetum > Tanacetum coccineum. The sequence goes on from BQNB010011162.1 coordinate 7,746, forward strand.
ACAGAAATACGTCAATTCTTAGGACTTGTCGGCTATTATCAGAGATTTATCAAAGGTTTCTCAAAGATTGCAAAGTCTTTGACTGAATTAACCCAGAAAAACAAGTAGTATATCTGGGGAAAAGACTAAGAGACAGCTTTTCAACTACTAAAACAAAAGCTATGTGAAGTTCCATTCTTAGCATTACCATAAGGAAATGACGATTTTGTTATTTACTGTGATGCATCCCATCAAGGTCTGGGAGCGGTATTAATGCAAAGAGAGAAGGTTATTGCATATGCATCCCGACAACTTAAGCCTAATGAAGAAAACTATACCACTCATGATCTCGAATTAGGAGCAATAGTGTTCGCTTTTAAAATTTGGAGACACTATATGTATGGCACCAAATGTATTGTGTTCACTGATCATAAAAGTCTTCAGCATATTCTTGATCAGAAAGAGTTGAACATGAGACAACGTCGTTGGCTAGAATTACTTGCAGATTACGATTGTGAAATTCGCTACCATCTTAGAAAGCCAAATGTTGTAGCAGATGCCTTAAGCTGAAAGGAACGAATCAAACCACTCCGAGTTAGATCATTAGTTATGACCATTCATCCAAACTTACCCTCACAAATTCTCAAAGCTCAAACCGAGGCAATCAAAGAAGAAAACATCAAGGCTGAAAACTTATGAGGAATGGACAAATCATTTGAAATACGTCCTGATAGAACCCGATGTATCAAGAATCGAAGTTGGTTACCACTCTTTGGTAATATGAGAGACTTGATCATGCATGAGTCCCATAAATCAAAGTATTCCATTCACCCAGGTTCGGACAAAATGTATCAAGATCTAAAGAAACTCTATTGGTGGCCTAATATAAAGGCAATCATCGCTGAGTATGTTGGCAAATGTTTAACATGATCTAGAGTTAAAGCAGAATGTCAGAAGCCATCCCGCTTACTGGTATAACCGGAGATTCCTATGTGGAAGTGGGAGAGAATAACAATGGATTTCATCACAAAACTACCTAAAACCTCAAACGGACATGACACAATCTGGGTCATTGTCGATCGCCTCACCAAATCCGTACATTTCATCCCTACCCGAGAGACATATAGTATGAAAACCCTTACAAGGTTATACATCAAAGAAATAGTCTCCCGTCATGAAGTGCCAATATCTATTATCTTGGATCGTGACAGTCACTTCACATCCAGATTATGGCAATCATTACAAAGTGCTTTGGGTACTCAATTAGACATGAGTACGGCATATCATCCTGAAACCGATGGACAAAGTGAAAGAACCATCCAAACACTCGAAGACATGCTTCGAGCCTGTGTTATAGATTTTAGAAAAGGATGGGAAAAACACTTACCATTAGTAGAATTTTCTTACAATAACAGTTACCATGCCAGTATTAAGGCAGCACCATTTAAGGCACTTTATGGTCGAAAGTGCAGATCACCTATTTGCTGGGCCGAAGTTAGAGGTGTTCAACTCACAAGACCTGAAATAATCCATGAAACCACAGAAAAGATAGTGCAAATTCGACAACGCTTGCAAGTAGCAAGAGATCGGCAAAGAAGTTACGCCAGTGTAAGACGAAAGCCTTTAGAATTTCAATTTGGAGATCGTGTTATGTTGAAAGTATCACCTCGAAAAGGTGTCATTCATTTTGGAAAACAAGGAAAGCTTAATCCCCGGTACATTGGACCATTTAAGATTCATAAAAGAGTTGGTCCAGTGGCATATAAACTTGAGCTTCCTGAAGAGCTCAGTAATGTCCACAGTACTTTCCACATTTCTAATCTAAGGAAATGCTTATCTGACGAATCCTTTGTCATTCCAATGAAAGAACTTCGACTCGATGACAAACTCAACTTTGTAGAAAAACCAGTGGAGATCATGGATCGAGAAGTCAAGCAACTAAAGCAAAGTCATATTCCTATAGTCAAAGTAAGATGGAACTCTAAAAGAGGACCAAAATTTACATGGGAACGCGAAGATCAAATTCATGCCAAGTATCCACATCTGTTTTCAAACATCACTCCGGCATCCAACTAAATCTTGGGACGAGATTTCTTTTAAGGGAGGGAGACTATAACAACCCGTATTTTTCATCAATGTAATTATCTATCTATTAAATTAGATGCACTGTAATATCCATCTATTATATATATATATCACCTCTTTACAGGGAAATTTTTTGCTTTATCTCATTATGCAACGTAACTTGCATCTCTAAAGTAAACGAGCTCACGCAACCTCTACCAATGCCATCTATATCTATGTTTATATCATGTAAACATCCTAATATGTCAAGTCTATATCTTAATATCATTTTTACCAAGTACATTATTCATTTAACGTACTTTTCAAAACGTTATATCAAAACAAGCATTAAACGTTAACGTTTACATCTAAACCCTAATTATATGTAATGTATACATATAAAATGAATGTGCAAGCCTTTCAAGCATGTGTACAAGTGTACAATGCACAACATTTGAATTATATTTTCCCTCCAAGTCAATGTACAACACATTAAAGCTCAAAGTACAAGTCAATAATGCAAGAAAGTCAAACTAGGTCATTTTACCTCCTAAACCACTTTAGTTTCTTACCACCACTCTAGCACAAGGTACAAGCACTTAATGCATGACTTCTAAACCCTAAACCTAAACCCTAAGTCATTCTAAAACCCTAATTTAAAACCCTAAACCCTACACGAAACCCTAAAACCCTAATTTCACTTTAAACCTAAAACTAAACCTTAAACCCTAAAACTAAACCTTAAACCTTAATCCTAAACCCTAATCTAAGTCCTAACCTTAATCCTAAACCCAAATCTATCCTAAATCCTAACCTTAATCCTAAGCCGAAACCCTAATCCAACCTAACACCCCTTTTATTTTCATTTTTACACATTTTAAGCAACCAAGCACTTCCCTTGCATCACCAAGACATCACCTAGCAGCCACCCTCGCACCTTACAAGCACCTTATTCACCTCCCTTGGCCACCAAGTAAACAAACACCTCCATGTCACCCTTATGGTTATCCATGACCCTCCACACCACTCCACCATTCATAGCTACCTTCCTAACTCTTATTAATCACCATCTAGCCTTCATTAGTCATCTCCACTAGCTAGGACACTCATCCAACACCAAAACATGGGCACTAAGGCTCTTTGAGCACTGTATATAGCCAAAACATACACCCTCATTCAAACACATCTCAAATTTCATCATAAACACAAATGGAGTCTTAAATCAAACCAAGAAGGATCAACTAAAGTCCCTAAGCTTAGAATAGAAGCTAAGAATCAAGAAAAGGGAACCCTTGAAGTCGTTACTAGGCGTACGAACCTGAAAACCCCATTTCGACCCATTTTAGCTCAAGTAAGCTCAAAATCTTGTTCAATAAGCTTATAATCTGTATTAGAATGTTCATAATACTCTTAACATCATATATGAACTTTTGTTAAAGCCTTGAATCCTCAAACCCATGCGTTTTTGGTTAAAACCCTAAAAACAACCCGTTTTGATTTTCTAGCTAATGAATTTTTTTCTCTAAACATTTGTTACGTTAGAACATATTATTTTAGCTTATTCTAATAAGCTATAACACGCAAATATCATTTGGAACCCTAAAATAAGCTTGCATGGCTTTTTGGACTTGATTTGTTAATATTTTTATGCATAGGGGTATATATCGTAACTTTCTGAAATTTATAACTAGAGGGGCTGAAAATGTCATTATTCTAAAATCATAACTATAAGGACCTATCTTGCCAAGTTTTAAAGTTAAAGGTTTAAATTATATATACTTTATATATAAAGGACTAAACTTGTAAAAGTTTATAAACCAAGGGTATATATTGCCATTTTTGCAAACTTAAAAATATATAATATAATATTTTTATATAAATTATAAAAATATATATTAATATTATAAATCCCGATTTTATTAAAACCTGACACATTAATCGTTATTAATCATCGATCGACGCATTATAAAACAATTACGTTATATTTTAACATAATTTATCATCGACTAACTTTTGAAGAAACTTAAAAATTTATCGCATCACGCTACTAGGGAGCTTCATGTGAGGAGTTTCATTTGGGTATACCTTTTGACGAGTTTGTTGGATTTACGATTTAAAGTGTTTTGGCTCCTCAAACGTTTACTACATGACCTCTGAATTATGATGGCCCGAACAATGATACAATATTTCCATAAATTAATAAATCAAAGTAATACGTTAAACTTTATAAAGTTTTGAAACATAAACCATCACACTAAGACTTGACATATTACCCCAGGTTGCGTGACGAAGCCGTTACTTTCACTTTATATACTTTTGCCATCAATCAGATTTCCCTGTACTGTTAAGGTGAGTTCATAGCCTCGCATTTTAAATCTTCTAATGTTTTCATAAACCCGCGAGGGGGATACATGCTATAAACCATGAATACGAGTATTTTTCCAACTGTATGCTATCCTGATATATTATTGCCTAAGTCCTTACTTTTGCCATTAAGACCCCACTATCATGAACCGTTAATTACTTTTCGGAGTAAGCACGAATGCTGTGAATAGATCTATTTGGGACTGAGCTTCCCCGTTGGTGTACCTATACTTTATGGTAACCAAATGCACTTCATTTGAAACACTATGCGGGTATTTGGAAAAGGCATCCGTTGGGGCAACTTATTGTGATTATTGATTATCTCAAGGTCTCGGTGCATGAGCTTAGGGTAATAATACCGTTTTCTATAATAATTGTACTCATTGCAATTATTACACTTATGGGTGTATAACAACGTAACCCACTATTGAACTTGTATTCAAACTGTTTACCATAAACCTATGAATATCACTCAACCATTGTGTTGACCTTTTTAGCATGTTTATCTCAGGTATTTGAGCAACTTATGGCACGGAGTGGCACGGACTTGAAGATGGCTAAACTGTTATCATTCAAACTTTATGTTTTCATGTAGATTTCGGGATCTCTGTTTGTAAAAACTCTGATGAAATAATGAATGATAACTTATCTTTTAAAAAAACGTCTCTTTTAAGTCGTTTTCTATGATTATGACTGTTGTACTATGAAATAATACCCCAAATTAGCTTCCGCTGCTATATGTTAAAAATGAGGGTGTTATATAGTCACACAGAAATATACAACTTTTATTGCATAATGTACATCATATAGGCTTTAAGTGCTTAGGGCCCGTTTAGATGGTGAAAAATATCCCCTTTTCTAGGAAATTTTTCATATGAAAAATAAAATATTGAAAATCCGTTTAGTTGTATCTTACATTTTTCAAAAAAAGTAAAATTCTCATTCTCACTTTTTTCAACATTTTTCAAAAAAAGTGAAAAATCCATTTTATCATTCTAACTTTTTTTCTTTCTCATTTTCTTCTCACTAAAAAGAAATTGGGATCTATAAAACATCAAATATACACCGTTTTCTCTCGTGTCATCCTTCACCGTCCATTCTAACCGTCATTTTTAATTATTTTTAAAAAAATTTAGTTTATATATTTTCATACATTTTTATTTTTTTAGAACAGAAGAAATACAACTCTATCTTAACAGATTTTTAAAATTCTCAACTCTTCTTTGAAGAAGCAAAATCATTCCCTTTTTTAGGAATTTAAAAACAAAAAATAAGAAAAAATTTCATCCACTAAACGGCCCATTAACCTTTCAAATTTGGCTTTATCTGATTGTGATAACTAATTTGTGTAGAGCCACGTGTGGTTTTCCTATTTGATATTTTTTATACCTACGTCCTTGTATTCTATATAAGCACTCGTTAAGAGCATTAAAACATGACAATCAACGTTATCTCGGCATCTCACTTTAAATACTCAGAGGGTGTTTGGGATTGCTTATTCAAAACGGATTATCCGTTTTGATATCGCATAATCAGATAATCAAATAATCATTTTTTTGTATCTGACAAATTAAATTATTAATGGCATAATATGTAAAATGACACATACAGACATATTTATTTTGAATATACTAAATGACTTGTGACATTCTATTGCATATAATGGAAAAATAATTATGTGCCAACTCGTTAACATTAAAAAAGTGAAAGGCATATGCATTAAAAATTCGTATACTTTATATAAGTCATTGAGGGTCCGTTTGGTTTATGGTCGGATTTGAATTTGGATTTCAATTTGAATTTATATTTAGATTTGAGTTGGGGTTTGATTAATATATTATTTATTATATTAATAAATTTATTACTTAATTTGGTGTTATAAAAAAATGAAAAAAATACTTAAATAAGAATGAGTGATTGAAAATAAAAAATGACCCACTTTTCTTACAAAAGTACATCATATTACGATGAAAATTATGTATACGTGACAAGCCTTAGATTTCTAAATGACCAATTTTTATCTTTCATGCCTAATCTTAGATCCCACACTTTTGTACTAAAGAATTATTATTTACCATCATGCCTAACCCAATCTTAAATCATGGAAACCAAACACTTCCTGGGTAGTTATTTCTTAATTAGGCCAGATAATGGGCTATTATTTAAGATTTTCTTTTTAGCTATTTACTATTTTATTCACTACACCTTCTTTGTAATATTTTATCAGCCACCATAGCCACCTGCAAAAAAAATATTTTCACAACTACTCATAAACACAAGACGTTAACAAAGGGAAAATAACTAATATTAATGCATAAGCAAAATGGCGTTTTGTTGCAGCAGGTGCCAAGCTGCTTTTTATTTTTCACGCCTTGAGGCCATAAAATGCCAATAATTGATTTTCCTCTTTTGTTTGCCAAACACTTACAGCACAACTGATTATTTGTGTTTGGAAAACGTAATAATCAGATAATTCAGACCCAAACGTAATACCAAACACTTCCTTACACACCAAAATACCCTCACTCATAACATATCTTCCACATCTCGGTGTTATCTCAGCTTTAGCCAGGTGTCCATTCTTATACCGGATGCTCTAAGAGTGCTAGGTGCAGCATCACACCAATAACATTTATTGATATGTTACCTCAGTGTCACATAAGCACCTTTTTAATAACTAAAACACTCTCTCGTGCAAAAAACCCTATAACATTTATATGTAGGTCCTAGTTTTTTCTCTTTTTCATTTTACTTTAAACAAACACATTTCATTATATACATTTAAACCAAATTTTATACATTTTAGAGACAAAATATTAAAAAAGAACAATTAAAGAACTAACACTGTAAACACATCAAGTACTAACGATTTAAGAATACCTATCAAATAGATTGTTTACGTAAGGTATGTAAAACGTGTTTAAGCGAGGATTTGGGATGGTTATGTTGCTTGGTTTATAGTATTGAACGGTAAAGACCCGATGGTTATGATAAGGATCATGGAGCTTGGGTAACACTTGAACAAGCCATCTTTATAATGTGGGGGTGTTACTGTGTAACAGTTTGATGTCAAGTAAATGAACTTGCTTGGGGAAGTTGTGAATGCTTTCAATTTAAAGGGAAGCATCAGGGTTTAGAGGTAAACCCTTAAGGGAGTTATCAATGCTTGTGGGGAGGCCACGCGTTAATTATCAAAGAGCAGACAATGAGGACATGTGTGACCATTCTCCTTGGCACATACAAATTTGGTGTTGGTTATGCACCCCATTGTTTCAGATGTCGGATGGTGTTGGTATGGTGTGCATGAAGAAATGTACAAACTTATATATGTCACTATTTATGAGAACTACGGGTCACACGCATATAGCACGAGAATCTAGAATATATATTTATGTACTTTACATTATATATTTGAGTTGGTAATATGTGATGGTAAATGGGTCATTTACATAATAGTCTTAATTAGCCATTGGACTTAATTAAGCTCATGGGTAAATGAACATTTAAGAAAGTTGGACTGAATAAACAAGCCCGATAAGCCTATAGTGGGCCCACGTACGACCGGCGTTTAAAGGGTGTTTTGAGTTGACTTGGTTTATTTATGAATGATAATTTTAAATATGGAGTTTATATCATCATTTAAATTTGATAAATATTTTGTTTAATTATGGATAATATCTCCTTCTTAATGTATAAGCATTAAGAGTATTATGAATAGAGAGACATTGAATTAGATTCAATAACAGTTTATGTTGAGCCAATTCAGAGCCCAATTGCCTCTATCTATATTTAAACAAAAATTAGGCTTTGAAGACTCGCTGATAGACATCAGCGAGCAGTGAAGGACTCGCTGAGTGCAAAGCCTCAGCGAGCAACCTCAGACGTATTCAAGTCAAAGACATCGTCAAGGAAGTCGAAGATTACTTGAAGACATACTCGTCAATTTGGATGAATATCAGCTGGTATGTAGAAGGAATACGTAGATGGTTTTAAGGAGAGTCATGGGTGGCAATACCCTAATGATTCTATTACCCTCTGAAGAAGAGCAAGCTGAACTTAAGTTTCTTTAAGTGAAGTTTAGGCGGTGTTGGTGCAAAACGATGACTAAGATCTCCTTTGTATTTGAATGATGAAAATATATATTAAAAGACACTTAAAATCATTATCGAAAGCCTGAAAGAGAGGAACATGTCTTATATGCGCGTTAGAAGATAATCAAGTGAAGAAACAAAGTCATAAGATGAAATTAAGTTTATATGATGACCTTAGAGGATGCTTTAGTATTTTGGCCATAACTTCTTCATCCAGACTCCGTTTTACTTGATTCAAGCGGCCACAGAAAGAGAAAAAGAAGATCTACAACTTCAATAAGGAATCAACAATTATTTTTGGCGTTCAGATGCATGAGGGTCAAGTCAGTCATGAAATCTATTTTATGGATTTTTGTATCACTTTAGTATTTTGGCCATAACTCCTTCATCCGGACTCTGTTTTAGTTGATTCAAAAGGCCACGGAAAGAGAAAAAGAAGATCTACAACTTCAACAAGGAATCAACAATTAATTTTGGCATGTTGGAGCATGAGGGTCATGTCACTAATGAATTGCAATTTACAGATTTGAGTTTGTCGGCTTTCCTCATACCCGACACATGTGGAAACTTAAATAAAGGTATGTACATGATATTTGAGCATTTGGGAACACTTCAAATGAGGTTTAGACTTAGAGAGAAGCAAGAACGAATCCTCTCATTTTTCTATAAAATGCCAACTCAAAACTTTTATCAAACACCTCTAGCCAAGGCCGAAACTTGTTTCTAAACCTAGTATTATCATGTTTCCAACATACCAACAAGAAAAAATATTAATTTGACGTTAATTTGGATTTACGATGATCTTAATCATGTAACAGGCATTACTCCCGTATTGGTCAAACCAAGTCAAATGTCACTTTGTGTAAACGCATCCTTTCTTGTTACATGATATGCTTTACTTAAGATGCAAAGGACTTAGCTTGTTTGCATCAAGATAATTAGTGATCAAGTCCATTGTTAATTATCATGGATTAAAGTCTAAATGACTAATTGAGTTTGTGATAATTAGAAGTTAATCATACTTTGACTTTTCTCACTTCCTTACCCATAAATGTTTTACAACCTCACATGTATTTGTCACATGTACAAGTCCACACTCATTCTATACAAACCCTACAACCCACTCTCTCTAATCACTTGTTTACATTTCTAACCCAACAAGTGATTTCATCATTCACACACCTGAAACACTTCCTTCCTAAACAATCTCATAATCACATATGCCCACTCTTTTATCTCTTATTGGCAATGTGATTATTAACCCAAATCAATCATTTGATTTCTTCCTAAACACCATCATCTTCTTACTTATCTTTAAAACCTTCAAGCCTAAACTTTCCTACACATAAGCCTTCACCAAATAAACCTCAAACCTTATCCTCAACATGCCAACTCATATTCCCTTACACAATGCCCTATTCTTGTACTTGTTGTACTTCTTGTTCCCCATATTCCTGACCAAGGATATTACATATCTTCTCAAAACATTCTCCACCACTCATCTACTATTCACCTTCTTCCCACAATGAATTAAAATTACACATACACACACTTCTTCATCTCAACTCTTGATCAAGTCATGTCACCAATCTAAGTTCATACACTCTTTTCTCAACCCTTATATTGCTTCTCAAACTAACACAACAAACACACTCTTACCTCTACCCTTGATCAAGCCATCTCATTAATCTAAACTTCCCCATTCTCTTCTTAACCATTAGATTGATGTTTCATCTCAAACAAACACAACTCCTCTCACAAATCATGAGGTGTCATTTTATACATTATTCTGGGGTCATTTAACCCCCTAAATCATGCAAATATGCCCAAATTATGTGCTTAATCGTTTGTTTTTAGGTTTTTAGCACTTAGATGGCATTTGGAGGAAATACACGTGACTTGGGCTCATTTGGATAAGAAACAGACAAGACTATGACTCTACACCAAGAACCATGAAGAATTATTCACTCAGAGCCTGAAGACGGTGTCGCAACCATAAAGCGACGGCGTCATAACATTCATGGTGATGGCGTTAGAGATTCAAGGACGACATCAAGACGTGGCCAACTTAAAGAGGATCCAAAACCATCTACGTGGCGACGGGTCAGGAGTACAAAGCGATGCCGTCGCAGCAATGTCTCTATATATACAAAACCGATTTTAGGGTTTTAAGTGTGTAACTTTGTATAACTTTTGGGAGACGAACCCTAGCTTTTATAGCAGCTTCATAGGTCATTTTTAGAGCCTCAAAACCCTATTATATTACCTTGGATCCACATTTTAATTCAAGTAAGGTATTTATCATTAATCATTCAATATGTCTATGTGTTGTGTGATTGATTTATCTTCTGGCTTTCATTATAACATGCGAGGCTAAACCCTCCTTTGTATTTGCTTATGATTTCATGAAAGTCGGATTGTAGATCCTATTACTGTTGCTTCTTGTTAATGAATGCGCACCTTAGGCTTTAGAAAACCAGCTTTTGTTTGTATCGCTGTAGACACGTCTAGGGAAATGCGAGTTCGTAGAAAGGATACCATCAGGTATCAATCTTTATACTACCTTACCCCCTTATATGGTTGATCCCTCTTAATATATTTCACAAGAATTTAATATACTCTTAGGGGCCTTGTAATAGTCTTTATTTACTTGTGCGTTGCCTTAACGAAATATTAAATAGATGATGGGTTTGTGTAATCTGTTCATGACCTAGGAAATACTTACACATATCATCAAAAGTGTGAAAAGGCAGCAGGATTAGGAGAAGCAATCTGATAAGTAATGCATGATTAAGTAAATACATTTAATTATCATAAAGTTATCACCAGTAGATTAGTTTAGTTATTAGTTAAACAAACCAACCTCTCAAACCATAGATTTACCTGCTTTCTATAAAATATAAAAATACAAAAATAATCTTCTCTCAATCCCTAGAATTCTGTTAGACCGTGATCAATCCTTCCTAACCTATTCCCCTAGAGAACGATAACAACCCCCGAGTCTTGCCTATACTACTACTACAACGGTTAGGTACTCTATCTAGGGAGTTGTAAAACTTCTTGTAAGAAGTCCTTCGGCCTCCACCGTATTGAGTATTCGACTCAGAAAGTTACAATAGACTATAACTATGCAGAAAACACACAAACACACAATATTCAAAAATATACAATGCAGAAAATCAAACACACAAAACAAACACACACAAATATGCAAATTAATCTAAACTAAACTAAAAATACTAATAAAATAATAATTAAACAACTTCACTTGCCGGTAGCGGCGCCAAAAACTTAATGTGTTGTTGTGTAGGTGTTATTTATGTATCAAGTTTTACTATTCATTTTATGCCGAATATACCTAAAAACAACACTTTAACGGGCAGTGTACCCGGTCAGATGGACTTTCATAGTAAGTAGGGTGTCGATCACTAAGAGCGAGATCATTAATTCCTAATTCTATCAGTATTTTAGTTATCTATGTTAGTGCTAAATTAATCTAATTTATGTTAAACCTAAGTTAAACCTAAACTAATGATAAGGGAGGTTTCAACCTAAGAGACTGGCACGAGGTTTAGTTATCTACCCTAAGGTTTTGATGACAAGTAAAGCAATAAACACACGCAAAAAGACAAACAAATGATAGAGAAGCAGTCAAGAACTAATGTAAGGGAAACATACCAACCATGGATAATCCGATAAAACGTAAAGTTTGTTTATTAGTGCAATGATTGACTTGTCTTGAATGGCAAATCATTCCTAGACTTAGGCGGTACTTCTTCTTAAGACCTAGACACGTTAAACAACAATGCCCAGGGAAGAAACCTACATGTTGCGGGATAGGAATGCTCACCAAGACACGAACATAGTCAGAGGTATGTTCCTCTATAAACCTAACATCTAGCTAGAGTATTAATGATTCTGGAGCCGATAAAGTTCAGATCATCATTCCTCTTGCCTCTATGTTAAATATTCCACCTATTAAAATAGATACCTTTTACAATATCAAAATGGTTGACAGAAATCTAGTAAGCACAAACACCGTTATTCAGGGTGCAACTCTGACTTTGTTAAACCAACCTTCTGAAATTGATGTTATGCCAATCAAACTCGGTAATTTCGACGTCGTCATTGGTATGGATTGGTTATCCAAGTATCACGCTAGAATTGTATGTGACGAGAAAGTTATCCACATCCCAATCAACGATGAAACTTTAATCATCCGAGGTGACCAAAGTAAAACCCGACTAAGTCTCATATCATGTATAAAAACCGAAAGATATATATCCCGAGGTTGTTCATGTTTTGTATCCTAAGTAATTATGGAAAAGTAGTCAAGACGAGAAAAAGACTAGAAAGATATCTTGATAGTCTGAGGGAATTTACCGAGTAGAGTTCCAAATCGATCTAATTCCAGGAGCGACACTTGTAGCCCGAGCACCTTATAGATTAGCTCCTTCTGAAATGCAGGAACTATCTAACCAACTTCAAGAGTTAGCAGAAAAAGGTTTTATCCGACCAAGTACTTCGCCTTGGGGAGCTCCTGTCTTATTTGTTAAAAAGAAAGATGGATCTTTTAGAATGTGTATCGATTACCGGGAGTTGAATAAACTTACCGTAAAGAATTGTTAAAAAATTACCAGGATTGGATGAATTATTTGGCCAACTTCAAGGTTTCGGGTTAGTTTATTACTCGATGATTGACTTAAGATCAGTGCTTCACTCAACTAAGAGTAACGGGGATGGAAGATATTCCTTAAGACTGCTATAGAACATGATACGACACTATGAATTTCAAGTGATTGCCATTTGGTTTACTAAGTGATGGTTGTATTCATGGATCTCATGAATCGTGTGTGTAAACCATACTTGGACAAATTTGTGATAGTGTTCATCGATGATATTCTCATCTACTCTCGTAACAAAGAAGAGCACACAAATCATCTGAGAATAATCCTAGAATTACTCAAGAAAGAGAAGTTGTATGCCAAGTTCTCCAAGTGTGATTTTTGGATTTATATCGTGCAATTTCTTGGACACTTAATTGATAATCAAGGACTTCATGTTGACCCCGCCAAGATTGAAGCAGTTAAGAATTGGACATCTCCTACTACACCCACAGAAATACATCAATTCTTAGGACTCGCCGGTTATTATTGGAGATTTATCAAAGATTGCAAAGTTTTTGACTGAATTAACCCAGAAAAACAAGAAGTATATCTGGGGCGAAGACCAAGAATCGGCTTTTCAACTACTAAAAACAGAAGCTATGTGAAGCTCCAATCTTAGCATTACCATAAGGAAATGACGATTTTGTTATTTATTATGATGCATCCCATCAAGGTCTGGAAGCGGTGTTAATGCAAAGAGAGAAGGTTATTACATATGGATCCCGACAACTTATGCCTAATGAAGAAAATTATACCACTCATGATCTCGAATTAGGAGCGGTAGTGTTCACTCTTAAAATTTGGAGACACTATCTGTATGGCACCAAATGTATTGTGTTCACTGATCATAAAAGTATTCAGCATATCCTTGATCAGAAAGAGTTGAACATGAGACAACGCCTTTGGCTAGAATTGCTTGCAGATTATGATTGTGAAATTTGCTACCATCCTAGAAAGGCAAATGTCGTAGCAGATGCCTTAAGCCGGAAGGAACGATTCAAACCACTCTGAGTTAGATCATTAGTTATGACCTTTCATCCAAAATTACCATCATAAATTCTCAAAGCTCAAACTGAAGCACTCAAAGAAGAAAACATCAAGGCTGAAAACTTACGAGGAATGGACAAATCATTTGAAATACATCCTGATGGAACCTGATGTATCAAGAATCAAAGTTAGTTACCACTCTTTGGTAATCTGAGAGACTTGATCATGCATGAGTCTCATAAATCAAAGTATTCCATTCACCCAGTTTCTGACAAGATGTATCAGGATTTAAAGAAACTCTATTGGTGGCCTAACATGAAGGCAATCATCGCTGAATATGTTGGCAAATGTTTAACATGCTCTAAAGTTAAAGTAGAATGTCAGAAGCCATCTCGCTTACTAGTACAACCGGATATTGCTATGTAGAAGTGGGAGAGAATAATAATGGATTTCATCACAAAACTACCCAAACCTCAAACGGACATGACACAATATCGGTCATTGTCGGTCGTCTTACCAAATCCGCACATTTCATCCCTACCCGAGAGACAGATAGTATGGAAACCCTTACAAGATTGTACATATAGGAAATAGTCTCCTGGCATAGAGTGCCGATATCCATCATCTCGGATCGTGAGAGTCATTTCACATCCAGATTTTGAAAATCATTGCAGAATGCTTTAGGTAATTAATTAGACATGAGTACGACATATCATCCCGAAACTGATAGACAAAGTGAAAGAACCATCCAAACACTTGAAGGCATGCTTCGAGCCTTTGTTATAGATTTTGGAAAAGGACAAGAAAAACACTTACCATTAGTAGAATTTTCTTACAATAACAGTTACCATGCCAATATTAAGGCAGCACCATTTTAAGCACTTTTTTATGGTTCGAATGTGCAGGATCACTGTTTGTTGGGGAGTTGAGTATGTTCAACTTATAGGACCAGAAATAATCCATGAAACCACTAGAAAGATAGTGCAAATTCGACAACGCTTGCAAGCTGCAAGAGACAAACAAAGAAGTTATGCCAATATAAGACGAAAGCCTTTAGAATTTTAAGTTGAAGATCGTGTTATGTTAAAAGTATTACCTCGTAAAGGTGTCATCCGATTCAGAAAACGAGGAAAGCTTAACCCTCGGTACATTGGACCTTTCAAAATCCTTGAACGAATTGGCCCAGTGGCATATAAACTTGAGCATCCTAAAGAGCTCAGTAATATCCACAATACTTTCCACATTTCTAATCTAAAGAAATGCTTATCTGACGAATCCCTTGTCATTCCAATGAAAGAGCTTCGGCTTGATGACATTTTAGCTGCTTGATGACAAACTCAACTTTGTGGAAGAACCAATGGAGATCATGGATCGAGAAGTCAAGCAACTAAAACAAAGTCGTATTCCTATAGTCAATGTAAGATGGAACTCTAAAAGAGGATCAGAATTTACATGGGAACGCGAAGATCAAATTCGTACCAAGTATCCACATCTGTTTTCAAACATCACTCTGGCATCCAACTAAATCTCAGGACGAGATTTCTTTTATGGGAGGGAGACTATAACAACCCGCAATTTTCATCAATGTAAATATTCATCTATTAAATTAGATGCACTGTAATATCCATCTATTAAATTATATGCATTTTATATACCACATTTTTACAGGGAAATTTTTGCTTTATCTCATTTAGTAGCGTTGTTGTTTGGGTACGTAAACGTTGTTTGGGGTCGGCGTTAAACGCCGTGGCCAGGCGTTAACGATCGTTGGCCGGCAGTTTACTGGGATACCAGTCGACGTTGAAATATGGCATGACGGCCGTTGGCTGGCCGAATCTAAGTTGACACACCAACTTGTTTTGTTAAAAAAAATTGTTTTAAAATTTGAAAATGGCTATTTTAGCCGGTTTTTAAAAAAAATATTTTTGTTTAAAAACAGCCGGTAACGGCTAGTTTTTTAAAAAAAACAAATTTTTTAAAAAAAAATACCCCAAACGGCTAGTTTTTTCAAATTTAAAAAAAAAATACCCCAAACGGCTAGTTTTTTCAAAAAAAAAATTAATATTTCTAAATATTTTTACCCACTATATATATCTCATTTCATCCTCAACAATCTTCATCCTCAACCTATACATTCATTCTGCATCCGTAAAAACCATTCTTCATCCTTTCCCAGAAAAAATGGCGACTTTCAATGAAGGCTCGTTTTTGGAACTCATTAACGCCGGCAACAATGGGTGGGTTCGAGTCTCACTCGAATTCTCAATTCCCCGGCTTTCTAGCCAAAGTCGATGACTCCCGAGAACAAGCTTTTTTCAATCTCAACAAAAGCTTTTCTTTGCATTTCAACAAACTTTCCAAAAACATACAAACAAAATCCACCACAACACAAAGCCAATCTTCAAAACTTAATTCCCACAACAAACGACTCCCAAGCCCACAAAGAAACCCGAGTTAACACAAGGCCAAAGTTCAAAAGGAACAATAAGAGGCCGAACGACGGGTACGTTATACTTTACGTTTGGTCCTTCGACGAGGAAGAGTTACTCTGCGGTGTTTACGTTGCAGTTATCGAGGATCGTAACGTCGGGCGGGGTCACAAGCGAAGGACACGTTTGATTTCGGTGTTATGATCGAATTCAATCGGAAATTTTCCAAAAACTTTACAAGGATATGTTGCAAAACAAATGGACGACTTTGAACCATCATTGCAAAAGTTCAACGCAATCTACAAAGGTGCCATCGGGTTGGAAAAACTTTGTCATGACGTTGGAGGCAGAGAGTAGTTGAGGTTTGATTTGTGGGCTGGGCTCGGGAGTACCCTAGACCGAGAAGAATAGAAAATTTCACACCGTTTAATCACGAAAAAGCTTGGGTGATTTTACGACAACACGCAAAATGGGACACACCCGAAGTTGCACCGATTGATTTAACTGAAGACGAAACAGGCGATTTTCACGCAACGGTTAACACTGACGAGCTATTCGGTGCCGATCCAAGACCTCATCCGTTGGCAAACAAGCCAGAAAATAACCAAAAAACAGACACAGCGGCGGAGCACCAGGGGAAGTCACTCGTCCAATTTCGGTGTGGAGTTTTGTTTTCTCAACTCGAGCTTCGGCTCAAACGGGTTCGAGGGCCGCCGAAAAAAGGGCAGTTTGAGGTATGCTGTCGAAAAAGGACAAAGACGAGACGATAAAAAGTTTGGAGGGAGTTGCGATTTCTCGGCCCTTAGCACGATGGATTGTCGGAACGACGACGCATTTTGGTATCTTGTGTAGTAAAAAATCAAATCAAAGCCTAAGTTAGCTCAGAAATGCCGATGGAAACGAACAACGGAAACGACGCGACGAGTAGTTTTTTAATAAAATTAATTCGAATGTTTTAGTTTTAAGTTTGTGTAATTTTTATTTTTTTATTTCTAGTTGTTATTTTTTTTTAGGAATTGTAATTTTAATTTTTAATGAATGAAAATGAATTTATTTAGTTTTAAAAGTGATGAAAAAAATAAAATAATAGGTCCCAAAAAGTGGTGTTATTGAGTTATGGTTACCTGGGTTTTTTTGGATGTGAATGTGAATGTGAAAAAGATGACGTAGTTGGCGGCTCAATAACTGGTCGTTTACCAAGTTATGGTAAACTACACCTCTTATGCAAACGTAACTTGCCATCTCTAAAGTAAACGAGCGCACGCAGGATCCTCTATCAATGCACTTCTCAATCTATGTAAACTCATAATAGGGTCAAGTCTATATATTATATCTTTTACCAATAAAACATTTATCCATTTAACGTACTTTTCAAAACGTTATTTCAAAACAAGCATTAAACGTTAACGTTTACATCAAAACCCTAATTATATGTAATGTATACATATAAAATTAATGTGCAAGCATCTAAAGCAAGTGTACAAGTATTAGTTTAGTACACAAACATTTGAAATATCTTTTTCCACTCCTATATCAAGTTAAACTTTCTAAAGCACATGGTAAAGCTAATCATGCCTAAAATCCTAATTAGGTCATTTAAGCTTCCCAAATCATGGGTTTAACTTTACACCACTTTAGCAAAGGTAAATGCACTTAATGCATGGATTCTAAACCATAACCTAATCCTAAATCATCTAAAACCTAATCTAAAACCCTTAACTTAAACGAAACCCTAAAACCCTAATTATTCTTTAAAACCTAAAACTAAACCTAAAACCCTAAAATCTAAGCCCTAAACCTTATACTATACCTAAAACCTTATCCTATACACTTATTCATAAACCTAAAATATCTTTAAACCCTAACCCTAACATGAATTAAAACCCTAAAACCCTAACCCGAAATCAAACCAACCCGTCACCCCTTTTTCTTTCATTTTGACCTATTTTAAACCTAAGCTAGCATCCTAGAACCTCAAGCACCTCTATGACATCACCACCACATCACCAAGCAGCCTACCAAGCACCTTCATCGCCTCCCTTGGCCACCAAGTTAGTCTCATCACCTCCTTGTCAGTCTATGTAGCCGAACCCCCCTAAAACCCCAACACCTTGCATTCATAGTCTTCTAGCCCTCAATACTCATCATACTAGCTCCCATGAATCACCTAAGATAGCTAGGACACTAATCAAACATTAAAAACTTGGGCACCAAGGGTTTTGAACACTATAAATAGCCGAAACAAGCAACCCTTTCATTTCATCCTTCAAACTCAAACACACACACTCAAATGGAGTTCTAGCCATTCTCTAGCAGTAGTAGAAGATCAAGTGAAGTCCCTAAGCTCAGAATAGAAGCCTAGAATCAAGAGAAAAGAACCCTTGAAGTCGTTACTAGGCGTAGAAAACCCGAAAGGGGTAAAAACCCAATTTAACCCATTTTAGCCTCAAGTTTAGCTCAAAAATCTTGTTCAATAAGTTATAATCTATATTAGAATGTTCATAAACTCTTAATATCTATATGAACTCTTTCAATTGTTAAGCCTTGAATCTCAAACCCTCATGCTGTTTTTTATTAAAAATCCTTAGAAAAAAACGACCCTTTTTGATTTTCTAGTTAACGAATCCTTTTTCTAAACTTTTGTTATGTTAGAACATCTTATTTTTGCTTATTCTAATAACCTGCAAATATCATTTGGAACCCTTGCATGGCTTTTTGGACTTGTTTTGTAAATTATTTCCATGTAAGGGGTATATATCGTAACTTTCTGAAAATTATAACTAAAGGGGCTGAAAATGTCATTTTCCTAAAGTTATAAGTATACGGACCCTACTTGCAAAGTTTATAGTTATAAGGTTGTTTCTTAAATTGTTATATACTTTATATATAAAGGACTAAAATTGTAAAAGTTTATAAACCAACGGGTAATATATTACATTTTTTGAAAACTTGGAAAAATATAAAAATATAATATTTTTATCTAAATTATTAAAAAAATTTCATTATTAATATTATAAAACTTGATTTTATTTAAAAAACCCGACACATAATCGTTATTAATCATCGATCGGCGCATTATAAACAATTACGTTATATATTTAACGTAATTTATCATCGACTAACTTTTAAAGAAACTTAAAAAATCTTATGTATTCACGTTCTAGGGGAGCTTCTGTGAGGAGTTCATTTGGGGTGTATACGTTTTGGACGTGTTTGCTGTGTTTACGATTTAAAGTGTCCTGGTCTCAAACGTTTTACTATATGACCTTTTGAATTATGAGATGGCCCGAACAGTGATTACAATTATTTCTATAAATTAATAAATCAAAGTTTTACGTTTAAACTTTGTAAGTTTTGAAAACATTAAACCTCACACTAAGGACTTGACATATTATCCCCAGGTTTGCGAGACGAAGCGTTTTCTTCACTTTATATACTTTTGCCATCAATTAGATTTCCCTGTTAAGGTGAGTTCATAGCCTCACATTTTAATCTTTCTAATGTTTTAATAAAAACCCGGGTAGGGGGGGATATTTGGCTATAAAACCTGAAGACAAAGTATTTTTTCCGACGGTATGCTATCCTTTGGGATATTATTGCCTAAGTCCTTACTTTTGCCATTAAGACCCCACTATTATGAACTGTTAATTACTCTTCGGAGTAAGCGCGAATGCTGTGAATAGATCTATTTGGGACTGAGCTTCCCCGTTGGTGTACCTATACTTTCTAGTAACCAAACGCACTTCATTTGAAACACTATGCGGGTGTTTGGAAAAGGCACCCGTTGGGGCAACTTATTGTGATTATTGATTATCTCAAGGTCTATGTGCATGAGCTTAGGACAATAATAATATTTTCTATAATAATTGTACTCATTGCAATTATTACACTTATGGGTGTATAACAATGCAACCTACTATTGAACTTGTATTCAAAATGTTTAACATAAACCTATGAATTTCACTCAACCCTTGTGTTGACTTTTAGTATGTTTATCTCAGGTATTTGAGCAACTTATGGCACGGAGTGGCACGGACTTGAAGATGGCTAAACTGTTATCATTCAAACTTTATATTTTCATGTAGATTTTGGGACATCTGTTTGTAAAAACTCTGATGAAATAATGAATGATAACTTATCTTTTAAAAATGTCTCTTTTGAGTCGTTTTCTATGATTATGACTGTTGTACTATGAAATAATACCCTAGATTAGCTTCTGCTGCTATATGTCAAAAATGGGGGTGTTATAAGTTCTCCTTAATAAAGTGTATAAATCACCCAAGCAAAACGTATAAATCACCTAAAGGAAGATGTATAAATCGCCTTAACACTTTAGTGTATAGATCGCCTGACTAAAAAACACGTGTATAAATCGCTTGACTATCTTGTATAAATCGCCTGACTAAAACACATGTATAAATAGCCTGAATATCTTGTATAAATCGCTTGACTAAACACGTGTATAAATCGCCTGACTAAAACACTCGTATAAATCGCCTGACTAGTGTATAAATCGCCCAATACACTACGAAACTCAAAAATCAAAAATCTTAAAAGGACACACTTTTTGACGTTTTTACCCGATTTTTCTTGTACAACTTAACTATCTAAGACTATTAGAACCTTAAAAACATAAACTTTAACGTTTTTGACACGAAAAATTTGAAATTAAGATTCTTGGTACAAAACCTTCTTTTTAACAAAAAAGACTCAAAAATGATATTTTTTATGGTTTTTGAAAGATTTTCTTGTACTTCTAGTCTATACTAAGATAACTAAGCAAGAAAGTTATGATATTTATGGTTTTTTAAACCCTCAAAAAGTGAAAACTTTTTGAATGAATTCAAACCAAAAACACTAGTAAAACGAGTATAGAAAACATACACAAAACCTACACAAACACCCCATGGCTCTTGATACCAATTGTAAAATATCTTAACACAAGTATGGATTGATTCACTTAGAGTTTTAGAGAGAGAAATATGGTTGGATGAACAATTAGAGAGAAAAAGAAAAATGATAATATTAGCTTAGTGAAAATATGAAAAATAAACAACCAACACCCTCTCCATGTATGGAGAGGGTTTATATATGCCTAGCATAACCGGCCATGGGCTTGTGTTATGGGTTTACTATGTATCTTTGGCCCGGTTAGCTTACTAACATAACATTACTAATTACTACGAGCTATGACTACTTACATTGGAAGTGACCGATACTTTTCTGTATTTTTAACAAACAGTAATTTTCCATGACCAAATCTTCAAACTCTTCCCATGTCATAACACTTGCAACATCATCACCACGAGCTATCTTGATCATATTCTACCAATGCCGCGCCTCTCTTTTCAGCAAATGGGATGCATACTTCATCCTTTGTTGAGGTGAGCATTCATTAATTTCAAATATGTCTTTTATCTCCTTTAACCAATTGGTGACAATCACAGGGTCGTTTTCACCATGAAATTCAGCCGGTTTGTAGTTTAAGAAGGACTTATAGCTACATCCATCTCCCTGAGATTTTGCATTTCTTCTTCTTCTCTCGGCTTCTTCATTTCTTAGTCTCTAAGCATCTTTTGCATTTTTCCTATCTTGTTCTGCCTTTCTTTTCCTTTCTTGCTCCTCTACAACTCTCTTATCTTCCATTGCTTTTCTCCTCCTCTCAGCCTCTTCATTTTCCTTTTTCTTTTTCTCAGCCTCTTCTGTAGCTTTCCTTGGTTTCTTTTGCCTTCCTAAAGTTTTCTTGACTTTGAGCCAGAATAGTGGGCAAGTGTTCTGACATAATCATCTTAATCTCATTACCTAGTTCCCCTTTAGTAACAGGCGTATCTGGGTTCTTTGCTAGAGTTTGTTTAGAACCACCAGAATCCTTTCCTTCCATTTCTCTCTGCCATATTAATTGAAGTCTATAAGATATCTAAGAGACTAGTGTATTTAACTATTACTAGATATATTAAGACAACATTTCAATTTGGGTATTTATCTATATAAAGGTATCTATTTCATACCAAAACGCAACTATTACTCCTTATCTTTAGTGAACCAAAAAGGCACTAAATATCAAATGTTTTCACAGCTTAAATACTCAATCTAGGTTTAAGACTAGGTTCCTAAAACTAAATTCACTTAAACCTATGGCTCTGATTACCAACTGTAACAACCTGCCTTTTTTGACGCGTTAATCTCACTAATTTACCTTATATCAGCAAAAGCGTCTACTCTTAGTCAGGCCAAAATAATCTCTTGATCCCTAAAGTGGCTCATCTGGGTTGCAAAAATTCTAAAAAGAGTTTTACATCAGCCAAGGCCTAGTGAGAATTCATGGTTTTCACATACGAAACGAATTATACAATATCAAAAACTTTTCTTATAATAACGAACTTGTAAAATAATCATGCAATTTGTTCAATGTCATACAAGTGCTATTCAATTACCACATATTCTTATTTGATTCAATTATCGACAATATATATAAACCAACAATTCAGCTTATTTCACAATCCAACATATATCAACTATTCACCATTCCGTTCGGTTCAATGGTTTCAACGATTTAACACATACCCGTTCGGTTTAACTGTTCCAATGATTCATATTTTTACTCGTTCGGTTCAACGGTTCCAACAATTCATATTTATACCCGTTCGGTTCAACGGTTCCAACAATTCATGCTCATGAATCATTATGCATTGAATGCAAAAACATTTTATTGTTAGTGTAATAACCAATGCATTACATCAATATCTATGTGTGTTCCTAACGCGACTAGATTTTGAAAACTAAAAATTATAGGGGTTTTGAGATTCATACTAAAACTTGACAACACTCTATAATTATGCAAATCCTAGGACTACAGGGAACATATAGTTTATACATTATGTTATTATAGTCCAATGACACATGATTAAAAGAAATTTAATATTGTAACCCCCAAATTTTGATTTTATGTTCAGCACGAACCCTAACACGAATTGGAAAGAAAATTAGATAAAATGACTTTCATATTATGAAGCTTATGATGTTAGGATGACTTAATTGGTGTTGATTTGATCTTCTACATTAGGAGTTTTAACTGGTTGATTTTAAGATTGGAGGTTATGGGTTCGGGTTGTTTCATGTTCGTCAATGGTTGCAAAGTAGGGGATGTTTGTTTTTGAATTTAACTAAAGGTGGGATGACAGACATATGTATCTTCCGGTGGCGGTCCCATATCGATATGGGGGTCGCCTGATTAAATCAGGGGGCCGCTCTATAATTAGGGTCCACTATAAAAAAGGGTTTTAGACTTGATTTTTGAAAAAAAAATTACGGAAGGTGTGACGTTTTAATTTGCATTTCGCGAATTAAAAAAGCTTAAAATACTTCGGATAAAGTAACTAAGTTGTCACGACCCAAAATGGAACACGGACTAGAATTGAAACTAGAAGAAAAGAAGAACGATTTATGGAATGTGTTCCATCATTCCTAATCCAAGATGAAGATAGTTAAACGATTCAACTTTAAGGGGTTTAGTGAGAATGTCGGTGATATTGTCAACGGACGAGACTTTTTGACAGAGATATGTCCTTCCTAGACTTTGTCTTGAAGAAAGTGGTGACGAATTTTGATGTGTTTAGTCCGCGAGTGTTGCACCGGGTTTTTGCTAAGGTCAATCACGCCTTTATTGTCACACATGATCGGGACGTCATCGAGTCAAATGTCATAGTCGATAAGCGCTTGTTTAATCCATAGTGCTTGTTGACATGCCTTTCCGGTGCTTACATATGCGGCTTCGGTAGTGGATATAGCAAGAGCGGTTTGTTTCTTCGAGAACCAAGATGTTAAACAACATCCCACGAATGTACAAATACCACTAGTTCTCTTTCGGTCCACATAATCTCCCGCATCATCAGAGTCGACATATACTACAGTTTCTATGTCGGTCCCCTTAGGATACCATAATCCTAAGTGTGTAGTGCCTTTAATGTATCGGAGGATACGCTTAACCGCTTCAAGATGAGAGGTTTTAGGATCCTCTTAGAAGCATGCATAAAGGCAGACACTAAACATGATATTAGGCCTACTCGCCATTAGGTATAATAAACTACCTATCATGCCTCGATACTTGGTACTATCTACCGACTCACACTCTAGAGCACAAGAATAAGCTAATAATATCCTAATAGACTCTAACCTAGCAACTGGGGTATAAGTTTCATCATAATCGATGCCCTCTTGTTGATTATAGCCTTGGGCGACTAACCGAGCCTTATTTTGAGAAACGACACCATTCTCGTCTAACTTATTTCTAAACACCTACTTAGTTCCTATAACTATCATATACTTAGGATTTGTGAGGTAACTAACTCCAAACAACATTTTCAACATGATTTTGATTTAGTTCTTCTGTGCATGGATCGGTAGTTATCCAACTCCATCCTTTAAGCTTCATCACATTCTTAGGTTCTATAGATGAATATAAAAACAAAAAAATGAAACATTTTAGTAATTTGTTCTTGAAGACCCTAAGTGTTATTTTGGTTTAATGTTTTCCATGAAATTTTCTAATTAAGATGGTTTTAAGATTCCTTTAATAATTGACTACTTCGTCAATTTCTAAAGTTTCATCCTCAATGTCATTTTTAGTCTTTTCTTGTTCGGTGAACCTTAATTACTTCTCTTCTCATCTAAAACATCACCAACCAGGTTATGTCTTAGAGGGTAAGGAGAGTTCATCGAATTCACTTGAGTAATTATTCTGATTTACAAGTGTCATAATGTTTATGTGAAAAATGAAAGTTTACTTTGCATTATCGGGAGTAACCTAAAAAGACGCCTTCGTATGACTTTGGTTCAAACTTAGAGTGTAAGGAGTAAGTATCCCGTTTGGTGTTTAAAATGAAGCACTTACATCCAAACACCTTAAAGTAATCAAGAGTAGGTTTCATACCTCTCAAGAGTTCATAAAGGTGTTATTACTAAGATAGGCCTCTAATTAACCGATATGATGATTTGTATGTTGAAGTATCTACACCGTTACACTAAATTTTTTATGGTAACGATTGTTCATTCAACATGGTTGTACTTATTTCTTGTACTGTCCTATTTTTCCTTTCTACCACGCCGATTTCGATGCGGTTGGAGTGCATAGCCGCGAGACACTATGTAATATAAAACGTTGGCATTACAAAAATCTCCAAATTGCACTTCATTATCAAATTCTCTATCGTGGTTCGTCCTAATTGACACTCTTAGACATTCTAATTGGTTTTTTATTTTTCTACTAAATATCTCGAATTGATCAAAGCTTCCGTTTCTTATACATCCTAAGGAATCTGTCTCATGTAGTACTAGAATAAACTCTACTGTTACAAGGTGGTAGAGATTTCCTCGCCATAACATCCGTAGTCGAGATGGACCAAAAGAGATCAGATGGAGAATTTCTTAAGCATCTTAGATGTGGCAGAACTATAGTTCCTTTAGCTTTGAGTGACTAGCGTGAGTTTGTTTTCCAATTTTGCAAGCATCACAGAAATTGTTAATCAAAATTAAGCTTAATTAAGTTTATAACAAGTTCCTTAGAAGCTAACGATTGGATGAGACGCATATTAGCGTGACCTAATCTCCTATGCCACAAAGTGGAGTTTTCATCAATCGTTGCAAGATAAATTTTGTCTTTCGACTTATATAAGCCTTTCTTCCTAATACCTCTACCTATAACCTTACCATCCTTAGTGATTTCACTGTTGTGTTCAGAGAAAGTTACCCTACATTTATTATCAAATATTTGTCCTACACTTAGCAAGTTAAATCTTACGTTATCTACATGTTCTACATTATCTATATTGAGAGAGTCATTAGAAATTGTACCTTTGCCAATGATGTTACCGCGAAGATTACTACTAAAAATTACGTTACCTACATTGTATGCCTTGTATGATGAGAAGAGCTTTCAGTTACCCATCATGTGTTTAGAGCATCCACTATCTTTTATCCACTCATTAGGTTCCAAGTCGACTCCAAGGCATATCTATTTATATAAGACAACAACTCAAACATTTGGTCCCCAATATTTCATGGGTCCACAGTTGTTAGTGTTGAACATCTTATGAATTTGTTGCATTTGATTGGGATGTGGAAATGTAGGACACATTCCTCATGGCATGTAACTTTGAGGTTGGAAGTTATTCCAAGTTATTAGAAAACCATGAGGTTGGTTTTGTCAACCAACATTTCTTTTTGGTTGTAGTGTCTTAGAACGAGGATAATGATTATTGACTCTTTTAGGTGGTGGAGTTTTTAACCTAAAACTTGGTTTATAAAATCCAACTCTAGGTTTTAATGATGGTTTATAAAATTGTTTAACCTCATTATCACTAGCAACAGGAATTTTAACATTGTTTATCATTATATATTTTGGTCTAGAACCCAAAATGGATTTTTGAAAAGAAACATATTTTTCAGATTATGGTGAACAGACAGGCGGTCCCTTAATTCCTTTGGGGTCATCTGTTCTTTATGGGGGCCGCCCTCAGTATTTGGGGGACCGCCACCAGAAGGTGTTTCATTCTGAGATTTCACAAATTTGATTTCCTTAGACCTACTGGTTGATGCTTCAAATGAGTTAAACCTTAAACCCAATTTATCTCCGGAGGGTTTTTGATTGCTTAACATTTCATTTAAGCAATGTGTACTCTTTTCAAATTCGAGTTAGTTAAGAAACTTCGCTCTTTAAGTATATTTTTTTTCATTGTTAATTTTTATAAGTGATCTTGACAATCTGTAATTCGAGATCAACTCCTATGATTGTACTCAGTGTAGACAATTTTAATTTTTATTCACTAAGCTCATTTTCTAAACTATTTCTAACAGCTTATAGTTGTTTATTCTTTATGATTATTTTTAAGCTCATCTTGCATAGTTTATCATATTCATTTTCTAAAGTAAAATCACATATTGATTAATGTTTTAACTTTAGCCTTTTCATCGTCTTCTTCACCGCTATCACTCCTTTCACTTTTGTCGTTCTTTGATCCATCTCAGCTTCTTTGAAAGGTCTTTTTGTCGTTCCTAGGTTGTCTTACAAACCTACCTCCTCTCTTGAAGAACAACTTGAAGTCTATAACAGCCATGGCGTATTCTTCGTCTTCTATTACAGAAGTCGAACACTCCTCATCATTAGATTCCTTCTTAGCCTTTAAAGCAAGAGATTTTCTTTCTCCTTTAGCTTTGACTATTTCGGAATCTTTCTTGATGATCATCTCATGGAATTTTAGATTTCCAATGAGTTCATCAAGGCGGATAGTGGGGATGTATATTCTTATCGACTCTTCAATTGCCGTGACCAAAAGCGGCCAATCTTGAGTTCTCTTGTGACTTGGCTATACTTGATGGTGATTAACAAGTTTTCCAAATTGTTTTTGCCGTAGTACACATGAAAATTCTTTTCATATTCTTTTCTAGTCAAATCGTTGAAAATAATCATTCTCAGCATTGAGGTGTTATTTCCGCAAATTCCGTTTTCTTAAGATCATCAATGCTTTGATTATAAAATGGACAACCTCACTAATTTGGATTCGGATTTGTCTTCAATGTTTGAAAATCAACGAGTTGGTAATAACATGCCAAAGATACAAGATGTGATTTTTGATTTAACATATGTTTCGAATATATTTTTCCAATAAATAAAACTATCACTTTTAAAAAGTGGTGGTCTTTGCATGGATTGCCCTTCTAGATATTTGTTGAAATTTCATAATCTGATACAATCTTTAAAATATATTATATTTTCAAATTATTAATGACCTCGGCTTTTGATAGCAAATTGTGGAAACAAAACTGGGGGTGAATAGTTTACATGTTTAATTGGCGATTTAAAAATTTTACATCTAAAATATGTCATAGATTCGCGTACTATATTCAATCATCAATCCATACTAAACCAACACGATAACTAATCTACTTGTTATATCTATAACCAACTCAATAAATGAGAAACATAAACAATATAAAGAGATAAGGTAAAGAATGATCAAACCAAGACACCAAGATTTATAGTGGTTCGGCTACGAAGCTCCTATTTGCCCTACTCCACTCCCGAGTATCCGACTCGAGATTTCCCTATGTCAACAAGCTCCCTTTAGGCAGATAAAACCGTTTACACGTCAACTTGAGTCTAAAACAAAAACCTATGAGTTAACCCAAACACTGCACTTAAATAAAGTTTATTACTCATCTCAAACAGTGTCCAAAAAAATCATTGAATCCATATATATCGTAATGATGCACATGAGATCATTAGCAGAAATGCAAAAACTAATAAGGAGTGATCATTTACCAAAAAGCATTATACCACACATTCAATGGTGTTCCCAAACTTGAGTAAGTTCGAAATAAAAATAATGGGGTATTGTTCAACTCAATTGTTGTTAGACACATACTCTAATTATGCAAAGTCGTCAATGACTACGGAATCATATAAGTTCAACAAATAGTGTAATTATAATTCCTAAATGCACATGTTTAAAAGAAAAATGAAAAACCCTAATTTTGATTTTATGTTCAACACGAACCCTAGACACGAATTGGAAAGGAAATAGATGAAATGACTTACAATTGATGATCTTTATGATGTTAGGATTGATTATATTGGAGTGTTTTGATCATTAATTATGAGTTTAGAGGTTGAGAAATCATAACAGATATTATAGAGGGTTCAGGTTCTGTTCGTCACAATCATCAATGGTATGCAAAGAAGGGATGGTATTAGTTTCTTAGTTAAACAAAATGTGGATAGACAGTCATATGTCACCTTCTGTGTGGAGCTGTCCCATATCGATATAGGGGCCACCGGATTAAAACAAGGGGCCGCCATAGAATTGGGGTCCACCCTCAACAAAGGGTTTATTAATGACTCGAACTTTATTGAAACAAGAAATTTACAAAAGAAGTGACGTTTAAATTTGCATTTCGCGAATTAAAAAAGCTTAAAATACTTCGGATGAAGTAATTAAGCTGTCACGACACAAAATGGAACACGGACTAGAATCAAAAATAGAAGAAAAGAAGAACGATTTATAGAAAGTGTATCATCATTCCCTAAACCAAGTAAGAAGATAGTTTAAAGGTTCAAGTTTAAGATTGATTGAGAATTGTCAGAGATTTTGTCGACGGACGAGACTTTTTCGATAGAGATATGTCCTTTTGGACATAGTCTCGAAGAAAGTGCTGACGAATTTTAATGTGTTTAGTTCGCGAGTGTTTCACTAGGTTTTTGCTAAGGTCAATCAGGCCTTTATTGTCGCACATGATCGGGACGTCGTCGAGCATAATGTCGCGTCCGATAAGAGCTCGATTCATCCATAGTGCTTGTTGACCATGCTTTCGGTGCTTACAGAATACGTATCGGTAGTAGATATAGCAAGAGCGGTTTGTTTCTTTGAAAACCAAGATGTTAAACAACATCCCATGAACGTACAAATACCGCTAGTGCTCTTTCGGTCCACATAATCTCCCACGTCATCAGAGTCAGCATATACAACAGTGTCTATGCCGGTCCCCTTAGGATACCATAATCCTAAGTGAGGTAGTACCTTTAATGTATTGGAGGATACGCTTAACCGCTTCAAGATGAGAATACGTTTCAATTACACAAGTTTCCCTCGTATCCACATAACTCATTAGTAGAATCAGCACCTTTGCAAATATTTATGAAACTCAAATTACTTCATTACAGCTCATGCCAAGATATGAAAACAATTATATATAACTATAGTAATTGTTACATGATTAGCTCGAATAATAAAGAAATAACACTAAAACGACATGTTGTTCATACCTTTTTTTACATTCTAAAACACCCCACAAGTATACATCTCTATATTTATTTACACATCATTATTCCAACGTTTTATCTAGTCACACATGTAATTCAGTTGTTCTTTTGTTTTACACTAAATAGCTAGCAAGCTAGTTGATTTTATATAAATTTAAATAAGTAGAAACAACTTACTATGCAACCTAATCTCAAGCACCATTTTTGACCGTACTGTCCATCGCCATTAACAGATTTATGTTTACTTATACATGAATTTAGAAGATGAGTGTACAACATAGTATTAGTCATATCTACATTTACATGAAAAGTCTATAGCATGATCAATTAAGCCAAAAAATTTATTCCACCCATCACTGTCATGTTAAGCCAATTCTCAAACGTACAACCCATAATCTCATCTACATGTAACATTAGCATAATCGAATTTCTCTAACAGATTAAAAGTTGATCAATCGCTATTCGATAACATGCCATGTCAACTGTATGTATAGATATCAAAAGCAAGAAGAATATTACCTTACTTGGTTGTTAACAGAGAACTAGAAGCTGCAAGTTTTCCCTTAATCTTCCGGGTGCTGCCTCTTGCTCTAGGGTTTATTATTTTGTACGCATCTTGCTGTAGGGTTTATTATTTTGTATGCTACTTATAAGGTGACTAAAGTAGAAAATCTCATGAATATCATAACCAACTTAAAGTCACGTAACCCATATCCAGTGACCAATTCAAACCACAATCTCTTTTAAATTTTCCTAAACATATAGTAACATAATTGCCCCTCAATGATTTTATTATAACATTAGCTCAGCCCTTATTCATTTACTAACTTTATATATAGTCTAAAAGTTTAACTAAAACACTAATTCCATCTAATAAAATGACGGGTATTACAATATACCTCTTCAACGAAGAGATTGTATGGATCCTCAAGTGTGAACTTGAAACCGTTTAGGCTTTTCATAGTTACGTTGTATATAATTGAGGTTGGATGAGTTAATTTGGTATAGAAGGGATCATTTGTTAGAGTATTGTTGTGATTGTTAATGGATTTTAGAGACCATTCATTGTTATAGAAACAATGTCCTTCAAACAGAATATCAAGTAACGTTCCAAAATCCTGAAATGATGCACCAATACGTTTTCCATTTATTTTGAATAATATGGTCCAAAGATCACTTACTAGTGTGAGTTCAAAAGTTTGGTAGAACTTTACTATGAATTTTGGATATAGGTTTTCTTTTAAGTGGATGAGTGTTTGAAATCCAACTTTGAGTAGGTTCTTTTCTAAGATTCCTTTGGAATCAGACGTTGTGTCAATAATTCCTCCTTCATGGATAGGTCGACAAGGTAATTTTAGATATGGAATTTATGTGAGGAATTAGTGTTAGTTTTAGTGCATTCGAGTTCTTCTTGAAACATTCTTTTCACCTAATCACAATAGTAAGAAAATTTTAGTATGGGCCACACTCAATTTTCAAATCCCTTTAGAAAAATGCCTAGTGTGTGCCTATATGCAACAAATGTGGAGTTACGATTAACTTGACTCTAAAATAAAAACCTATGAGTTAACCCAAGCACCCTTAATTCAACTTTGCTCATCCAAACATGTCAAAAATATTTATTTATTAAAGATTTTGAATGATGTTCATGAGATCATTATGCATGAATACAAAAAAGTTTTTAGAGTGTATTAACAATGCATTAAAACATTTTTATGGTGTTCATAACGTGAGTAATTTTAAAAGAAAATTAGGGTTTTTGTTCATATCAAATTTTTTGACAAACACACTCATTTATGAAAATCCTGTGTCTACGAGAAGCATATTAGTTATACATTGTGTTATTATAGTCCTAATTGTATACAATTAAAAGAAAAATGAAAAATCCCCAATTGTGATTTTTTGTTCAACATGAACCCTAGACACGAATTGGAAACAAAATAGATGAAATTACTTACAATTGATGATCTTTGTGATGTCAAGATTTATTATTGGTGTTGATTTGATCTTCAATTTGAGTTTTAATGGTCAATTTTAAGGTTTTGAGGGTTTTGGGTTCGTGTTCGTCGCTGCAATAAGAGAGAAGGGGGTGCTTGTTTTTGTGTTTAACAAAAATGGGATGACAGACATATGTCTTGACTGGTGGCGGTCCCATATCGATATAGGGGCCGCCCTCAGCGGAGGGTTTTAGACTCGATTTTTGACAAATTTTTTACAGAAGGAGTGACGTTTTAATTTGCATTTCGCGAATTAAAAATGCTTAAAGTACTTCAGATGAAGTCATTTAAGTTGTCACGACACGAAATGGAACATGGACTAGAATCGAGACTAGAAGAAGAGAAGAACGATTTATGGAATGTGTTCCATCATTCCTAAACCAAGACAAAGATAGTTAAACGATTCATGTTTAAAGGGTTTAGTGATAATGTCGGCGATATTGTCGACGGACGAGACTTTTTCGATAGACATATGTCCTTTCTAGACATTATCCCGAAGAAAGTGGTGACGAGTTTCGATGTGATTAGTTCGCAAGTGTTGCACCGGGTTTTTGCTAACGTCAATCACGCTTTTATTATCGTACATGATCAGGACGTCGTCTAGTCCGATATCGTAGTCGATGAGAGCTTGTTTCATTCATAGTGCTTGTTGACATGCCTTTCCGGTGCTTACGTATTCGGCTTCGGTCGTGGATATAGAAAGAGTGGTTTGTTTCTTTGAGAACCAAGATGTTAGACAACATCCCATGAACGTACAAATACCGCTAGTGCTCTTTTGATCCATATAATCTCCCGCATGATCAGAGTTGGCATATACTACGGTTTTTATGTCGGTCCCCTTAGGATACCATAATCCTAAGTGCGTAGTGCCTTTAATGTATTGGAAGATACGCTTAACCGCTTCAAGATGAGAGGTTTTGGGATCCTCTTAGAAGCGTGCACAAAGGCAGACACTAAACATGATATCGGGCATACTTGCCATTAGATATAATAAACTACATATCATGCCTCGATACTTGGTACTATCTACCGACTCACACTCTTCGTCTTTTGTGAGTTTAGTATCCGAGGACATAGTGGTTTTCATTGGTTTAGAATCTTCTAAGCCAAATTTCTTAAGCATTTCTTTAATATATTTAGATTGATTAAAGAAAATTCCATTTTTCATTTATTTTATTTGTAATCCAAGAAAGAAGTTAAGTTTACCCATCATGCTTATCTCGAACTCGTCATGCATGATTTTGGCAAATTCATCACACATGTCTTGACAAGTTGAACCGAATATAATGTCATCAACATATATTTGAACGATGATGAGATTTGAACAAATCTTCTTTGTAAAAAGCGTGTTATCTACCATTCCCATGTTATATTCATGTTTAATAAGAAAATCTTTTAATCTATCATACCAAGCTTTAAGAGCTTGTTTAAGACCATATAAAGCTTTCATGAGTTTATAAACATGATCTGGTTTTTCAAAGTCAATAAATCCTGAAGGTTGTGCCATGTATACCTCCTCATTGGTGAAACCATTTAGGAATGCACTTTTTACGTTTAAAATCTAAGGCACAAGCATAGGCTAACAATATCCTAATAGACTCTAATCTAGCAACTGGGGTATAAGTTTCATCATAATCGATGCCCTCTTGTTGATTATAACCTTGGGCGACTAACCTAGCTTTATTTTGAGAAACAACACCGTTCTCGTCTAACTTATTTCTATACACCCACTTAGTTCCTATGATTGTTTCTAGGTTGTGGTACTAACTTCCAAACATCATTTGCAACAAATTGATTTACTTCTTCTTGCATAGCGATTATCCAACTTTCATCCTTTAAAGCTTCATTCACGTTCTCAGGTTCTATAGTTGATATAAACAAAAGAAGTTACTTTGGTTTTGGGCTTGGGACCTAAGAGTTCTTTGGTTAAGGTTTCCTATGACATTTTCTAAAGGATGGTTCCTAGATTCCTTAATATTGACTACTTCATCAACTTCTAATGTTTCATCCTCAATGCCTTTTTCTAAGTTTTTCTTTTCGGTAACCTTAATTGCTTCTTCTTCATCTAAGTCATCATCTACCAAGGGTGATGTATTAGGAGGTGGATGAGTTTCATCAAATGTCACGTTGAGTGATTCTTTAATTTTCATGGTGTGTTTGTTTAGGATGATGCAGGCTTTACTATTTTTGGAGTAACCTAAAAAGATACCTTCGTATGACTTTAGGTCAAACTTCATAAGGTAATCTTTAGTGTTTAAAATGAAGCACTTGCTTCCAAACACTTTAAAATAATCAAGAGTAGATTTCCTACCTCTCAAGAGTTCATAAGGTATTTTTCCTAATAAGGCTCTAATTAGGATTCGGTTTAGGATGTAGGTTGAAGTGTCTACGGCGTTACACTTACACCAAAACTTTTGTGGTAATGATTGTTCATTCAACATGTTCTACTCATTCCTTGTAGTGTCCTATTTTTCCTTTCTACCATGCCACTTGATTGTAGAGTGCGTGTCTCCAAATTGCACTTCATTATCAAATTTCCTATCGTGGTCCGTCCTAATTGACACTATAAAACATCCTAATTTGTTTTGTATTTTCTTAATAAATATTTAAAATTGATCAAAGGCTTCGTTTTTAGTTTTAAGGAATCTTGTCCAAGTGTACCTAGAATAGTCGTCTACTATTCTAAGGTGTAGAGGTTTCCTCCGTAACTCCGTTAGGTGGATGGACTAAAGAGATCCATATGGAGAAGTTCTAAGCATCTAGTCGTTGAGATTATATTCTTAGCTTTGTGACTAGCGTGAGCTTGTTTTCCAATTTTTTAAGCATCACAAAAATGTTGATCAAACTTAAGCTTAGGTAAGTTCCTAACTAGTTCCTTAGAGGCAAACGATTGAATGAGACACATATTAGCGTGACCTAATTTCCTATGCCACAAAGTGGAGTTTTCATCAATCATTGTAAGACAAATTTTGTCTTTCGGCTTATTTCCAAATTTCA
Source organism: Tanacetum coccineum (assembly GCA_026074375.1). NCBI lineage: Eukaryota > Viridiplantae > Streptophyta > Magnoliopsida > Asterales > Asteraceae > Tanacetum > Tanacetum coccineum. The sequence goes on from BQNB010011162.1 coordinate 43,134, forward strand.
TCACATATAAGCCTGTAGAATACCCATTTCACACAAAAGATGAACTAGAGAGAGAAAGTTGAGAGAGAAAGTAAAAAGGAAAATAAGAAGGTTGATTGAACTATGTGTAAATTACAAAGAGAACCAACACCCTCTCCATGTGTGGAGAGGGTATTTATACTACTATCTAGGTTGGTTATGGGTTTGTCCATGGGCTTTGTCCATGGGCTTTTCCTAACTAGCCTATCTAGTTTCCAAATATTGCTATACAAGCTATCTACCGATATCTATGAAGTGACCGAGACTTTTCTAGGAATTTTGTATTCCTAACAATCTGCCCCTAAGGGAGGCCACTTCATGTTAAAAAACTTAAACCTAGCATACTATGCTGAGTCTTCATTCTTGTGCTCACAGACTTGAATTTTACTTTTCATTTTCTTGTGAATATGGCGTAGTGATCATTGACTTTTAGGCTTGAGCTTGTTCCTTTAACTTGAATTGTATGTGAATATGTGATCATGAGCATCTTGAGATCATCAACCAAGCATAATCTCTTTTCGCCATCTTGTGATCTTTGCCAACTTGTGATTTTGAGACTTTTGGACCGACATGCTCATACTTTTGTTGAATCTTTAACTTGAAAGCTGGAATAAGACATCTTTCTTGAAATTCTTTAACTTTAACACTTCGTCAGTTGGTGAAAGACGTTCGGTATTAGAGTGACAGAAACTTCTTTGAAATTCTTTGACTTTAATACTTTGTCACTTCAAGAAAGACATACGGTATCAGAGTAGCGGAAGTCTTTGAAACATGTACTTGAGCTTTCATGATGTCTTTATGACTGTCGATCGAGTATGAGCATGTGGTTATGAATCTGTGAGTCTGCTGGAACCAAGTACCTCCACGTCCATCTTAATACATTTTCCTGAAATAAAACAGTTAGCAATAAAGCTAGGGGACGAATATGGCATTGTCATTCGCCCTTGTGTGGTTGGAGTAACCTATGAATCCGTGAGGATCGACCTGTGATTAGGTAGATTAATTTAAAGAACCTCCTTGACAGGATTTCCAGCTTGCAATATTGTATCTTTCTAACATATATATGTTATATTCATCGTACTCAGCTTGTTCTCATTACCGAACACCTTAAAGCATGCTACCTCACTATTGGTATTGCTACTAATAGAACGCTAAGAGTGAACCAGTGAGTTACTATCTCACTGATTAAATAGAAATTGATTTGGAAAATCAATAGACGTATCACTTGCTAAAGTGGTTTTGTGACATATCGAGAGTGTTAATCATTTCAAAAGTTCATCATCAATCGTCAATTCATATACTGGAACAAGTTTGATTCATTAAGAATCACACCATCATTTCTTTTCAGTTGTCACAAGCTTGATTCGTATAGAATCGCACAAGTCACCTACCATGAGCTTGTTTGATGTTGGCTCAAGCAGGATTTCCATCGTCATTATGAATACTTTAGTATCACTCTGATGTTCTGGCAAAATCACAAGGATAATGCGTAGGACTCTTTATATATATTTCTCGTTATTCACATTGTGTGAAATAGCAAGCATAACCTTGACAAGTGTCCTAATGAGATTTATAGATGATATCTTTTGGCTCTAGACTTAATAGTGCATTTTGGTTTTAGTAATAGGAGGCTGGAGCAGACTGCCGCCTTTTTAATACCAACTAACTTAGAGTGAGAAAGTTAATAGAAATGCGTGTAATCTCCTTGAGAAATGAAACATAAATCTTTTAAGAGATTCTGAGTAGCTAGGGAGGGTTGTGCATTGCATCACTAGGTCTATGATGTCAGTCTTCAATGTCAGCAATCATCTTTGTGATTCTTGACAACAGATGTATTAACCCGGTTTCTTCCTAAGTATAAGGAGGGCTTCTTTCTTTTCACCCTTTATCTTAACTTTTCTTTTTAATTCTTCACCCCTTCAGCTCTTACCGAGACTTCATAACTATTACCTTGTTGGGTTTGTTCCAATACTAGCTCTATCTCAGTTGGCATTTTTCCCTTATTCTCACTTTTACTCCTTTTTTCATACCTAAGGACTACTACACTATCTAGTGGAATATCCCTGGGTAGATCCCTCTGGTTCTGGCTGGATCATGGGAATGAATACCTAAACTTAACCACCTTATAACTCCAATACAGTAATATAAATGGTCGGTCTTTGGTACTTCCACATTTTTGCCAATCACGTAACCATTTGCTCCCCCTTCATATGTGCATCGATTAATCGAAAGAGTTTAGCACATATATGGGTTAGCGTACACTTGAGATCTTAAAAATCACATTATTAGCCATATATTTTAATCACATTTTCTCCCCTTATCAAAAATGTCAAGTCTATTGATATTTTGGATATCAAAAGATTAAAATTTATGCTTACGGGGAGAGAAATGTTCCAATTATTCACAAGCCATATAAGGAACATTTTAATGCTCCCCCTCAATATTTGAGGGTATATAAGATAGTGCTGAGTACGATAATTTTGAAAGATTTTGAATTTACTAAGAAATTCTTGAAAAATTTGTACTCAAGCACTACTTATATTCACCATTTTCAAGTCTACACTACATATATATATTCACAAGACTATGTATGAGACAGGACCTGAATATGTTCAAACTGAAAATGACAAAGTCATTCTATCCACGTCAGCAATATGAAGTCCGTCTCGATAATCTCCTTTTGGAAGTTGTCTTAGCTTCCCCCCAAACCAGCAATCCTTTCTTGAGTAGATTCAACACAGATGTGCAAGCCGCATCAAGCAGTCTTGATGTATAAAGCCCAAATATGCGAAGTACACAACTAATTCGAAACAGTAACATCAAAGTCAATTAAGTCCCGGATGTTCGTATTTCTCCTTACACGATTGTGATGATAAAAATTGTAACACCAAAGTCAACTAAGTCCCGGATGCCACGATTATTCCCTCTTAAGTAGTCGAAATGATAACACCTAAGTCAACTCAGTCCCGAATGTACTCATTTCTTTCTGCAGAATACTGACTAACTTAAGGAATCATCATACGTATCAAACCTATGTGTACTTCTTTTGTCAACTAATTCTACTCCTTTTAAAAATAAGCTTAGTGATTAACTGATTAGGTAAAACATTAATTGAATCAGAAAGAGCTCTTCTTACATTTTAAATAATTATTCTCCCAACACTTCCCCCTGGGAACTCAAATGATGCATACTAAAAAAACAAGATATCTCTTCCCTTATGTGGATGAAATAGTGCACCCAAAAGTAACAAGTTAAAACACTAATTTTCTCTGCGGTTATGACATTTGTCTTCCTGGAATGGCCTAAAATAAGAATATGGTATGAATTCTATCACGTGTACTCATTATCTTTCTTGTATATCTAGTCTTTCCCCCTTGCTAGTTTCGATACCTCGGAATCAGCAAAACCTAGTACGCATATATACTAGATATCGTGTTCGAAGAATTGATAAGCTTAAATCTATTCCGTGAGAATCAACTAAGTCTTAAATTGTAAATAAGTCCCTAAAGTTTGAAATAAATGACATCTAAAGCTCTTATAGTTAATATAAATTAACTCCCCTTAAAAATGTTATCTATCATTATCCAAAACATTATTCGTTTATTCCGTGACTTAATTTGAAAGACCGTTTTAAAAGATTATTTGATGAAAATTTCTCCCCCTCAAATAATGACCCGTTTTCTATTTAAAGAGTTGTTGTCATTGTTTGAGTGGTCGAATTGTCTTTGAAAATCTTTTTGTTATTACTGACAACACTGATTCATTGTAAAGACAACTTTTTACCAATAACAATAAGATTTCTCTTATTTTGACAAAGAAATTCACTAACACATACATTAATTTGTATATAGGAAGCACGGGTTGTGTTGCAAAGTGAACACAAGCCTTTGCATGGTCATAAAGTAGACCATGCCCGAGAATAAATTCCTGTTATGAGATCAAGTTTTCTTTTTGAAATACTTGCCTTTAAGATGATGACCGGGTTGCTATCTGAAATAATAGCAAGCCATTTGGCATGTTTTGAAAAACATTTAAACTTTTGCACGAACTTTATTTATGACCACGTGTCTTAATTGAAAGAATTTTCTAGGGACGTAAATATTATCGTTTGCAAAAGATATGCCATTGAAACCTCTTTTTATATTTTTCTCATTTTTTAATTTTGTATTTTGTTTTTATAAAAGTTTTTAGAAAATGAAAATCTTTTTGGGTTATCTGGTTTTAAATATATACATATATTACATAGGATATCAAAATAGGTACCACCACTATTCTTTAGCTTCATCTGCCAACTGTTTTAGGGTCTCAGGTGTAAAACTTCGCATTCCCAGCTTGTTGATCAGAAATTCAATTCTTTCTCTGCTTAGGGGTTTAGTGAAGATGTCCGCTATCTGATACTCCGTGTTGATAAAGTAAAGCTCTACTACTCCATTCTCAACTTGCTCTTTGATGAAGTGGAATCTAATGTCAATATGCTTCGATCGGGAGTGTTGAACATTATTGCGGCATAAGGCAATAGCGCTTTTATTATCATAATACATTGGAATTTTGTTGAATCCAAGGCCGTAGTCGGTAAGTTGTGATCTCATCCATAAGACTTGAGCACAACAGCTGGATAAGGCGATGTATTCAGCTTCCGTACTGGATATTGCAGCGCTTTTCTGCCTCTTTGATGACCAGCTCACAAGTCTATCTCCTAAAAATTGCATACTGCTAGAAGTACTTCGTCTGGTATCTTGGCAACCCGCGTGATCAGCGTCTGCATAAGCTGTTAGAGCAATAGAAGAATCCTTTGGATACCAGAGTCCCCTATTAATGGCTCCTCTTAGGTATTTAAAGATTCTTTTAATAGCATAAAGGTGCTTTTCGATAGGCTTTGCCTGATACCGGGCACACATGCATACATCAAATGTTAGGTCTGGTCTACTGGCTGTAAGATACATAAGGGTGCCGACCATTCCACGGTAGTGTGTAGGGTCAATGGCTTTCCCTTTTGGATCTTCATCCAGTTTGGATTTCTCCATCATGGGAGTATCCATGGGGTCACTAGATTCCATGCCATATTTTTTCAAAGATTTAAAAGCGTATTTAGACTGGTTTAAAAAGATGCCTCTAGGACTTTGAGAAATTTGTAGTCCAAGAAAAAAATGAGATTTTGCCCATCATCGACATCTTAAACTTTGAACACTTTAGTTTTAAAAATTGGTCACATAGTTCAGGTGTAGAGGATGCAAAGATAATATCATCAACATAGATTTGTACCAGGAGAATATCTTTGCCTTGTCATCTGATGAACAGTGTGTAAAATCCATGATTCCTTTAGAGAATTCTTGAGAGTGTATAAACTTTGACAGCAGATCGTACCACGCGCGAGGAGCTTGTTTCAACCCATATAGAGCTTTCTTAAGCATATACACATGATTCGGATTGTCTTGATCTACAAACCCGTCCGGTTGGCTGACATAAACCTCTTCATGCAGAATGCCGATCAAGAATGTCGTCTTAACATCCATTTGATAGACAACCATATTCATGTGAGCAGCAAATGCGAGGAATATTCGAATAGCTTCAAGTCTAGCCACATGAGCAAATGATTCTTCAAAATAAATTCCCTCTTCTTGATGGTAACCACGAGCAACCAATCGAGCCTTGTTCTTTAGAATTCCTCTTAATTCATCAAGTTTCACCTTGTAGATCCATTTTAAAGTAATGACCGTCACTTTATCAGGATGAGGAACGAGTTCCCAGACTTCAAGATGTTTAAATTCGTTAAGCTCTTCTTGTATTGCTTCAATCCAACATGCTTGAGTTAATGCGTCTTTATAGTTCTTAGGTTCAACTGATGTGAGAAAGGCATCATAGTAACAAAATAAGGCTTATTCATGGAGTTAGAGTCTTGTGGAAACAGGTCTTTTGAGTTCATCAATGATGTTTTATAAAGGATGATCCTTGGTCTATTTGTTAACATGTTCTGAGTAAGGAACAGCAGTGTGCACAATATTTGGAATAACGTCTGAAGAAGAAGATGCTTCAGAATCATTTTCTAGAATTGGAATGCCAAAGAACGGATCGTTATTCATGTGTGCAACATCTAAGTTGTGATTATCTTCTTCAACATCGTTAGGAATAACTAGAGATTGAGTTTCAGGTATAGTTTGAGAGTTACTAGGAGATGGTGCATCTTGGTCAACATTTGTTGAGGAAGTTGAACCAGTTGATGCAGCGGGTTTTGGAGCTACTAATTCAGCAATTAGAGCAATGACTTCAAGGACTGGCAGATCAACAGTAGGTGGAGGAGTGAGTAATTCATTAAACAATGGTTGAAACAAAATATCCCAATCAGTTTTTGAAGGTGGTACAAACGGTGTTGAAGGAGGAGGGTTTTACACGAGTCCTGGACTGATTGTTGCAGGAGTCATTTCATGAAGTGCGAGTTATGAACTGCTGTGTTCAGAAGCCATATTGACCATTTGAAAAATCAATCAACTTTTGACCATATTGCTCACTATTCTCCACTTCAAAAATTGCATATGTGATTACCATTTTTGATTAACCAAGTGATCTAAAATACAAGTTAATGTATGTTGATCCACTTGAATAATATACAAGCATGTGAGAATATATCATTGTTGATGAGAATGGTCGAAAACAAGAAGATTTCTCTTCTTTTGAAGATAAAGCGCACTGAAGCGTACACCTTTCTTTTCTTTGAGGAACGGGGCCTGAAGTGTTGTCTACAGACGCCATTATTCATGTAATCATTTGTGTACATTTGAAGATGATCCCTGTGAAATGTAGACTTTATGGAGAAGTTCATGGCATGGATCATCAAAATATGCACGTTGTTGTTGTTGTTCTTTAACACCTTGAGAACTGTTAGGAGACTGTTTTTGTTTGTGAATCCCCTGAGGCACTTGATTCTTAGACATCAACTTTTTCAATAACCAAACTCTAAGGCTTTCCTTTTTAGGATTGAAAGATGTACATGCACTTATGTTAAGAGTACATGCACTGACATTAAGAGTTTGATTGCATTCATATGGGTTAGTGATATCTTTATTTGAACTATTTAGGGGTTCATAGTCAACCTTGGTTGTGCTAAAGGTGAATTTCTTTCCAGTTGAAACCCACCTAAGACCAGCAGTGTTAAAAATTCTACCCGTCAGTATCCACCTTAGACAAGATCTAGGAGTGTTTGCTTTCTCATGTACAATGGAAGACTTATTGGGAGAAAACCTATGTCCTGTAACAATCCGCCTACTAGGTTTCTGAGTGTGAATCGTTGGTTCAACGGGTTTGGTACCGTCTCTAGTCTTAGGGGATTGAATCTTAACACGAGAATTCACTTCTTTTAGGAATTTTGTTATACAGACATCATGATTTGCACTAAAGACACATTTTTGACAAGTTGAGCAAACAAAGTGTTTGAAGTCAGAGAAGGGACTAGAATTCCTAGAGTGATCTGCTTTTGGCATAGCAGTTATCATTGGGCAACTACTCTTAGATGTTAGCAAAACCCTAGATGTTTGATTATTGCTCCTAGGTTTTGATTTGAAACTATTAGTAGTGTTTTGTGATTTAGCAGAAGGCATCATACTAGTTGTTGACATCCTATCTCTTTCTTGTGCCTTTTTCTTAGCTTCCTCTAGATAGTACTTATGAGCCATGTCATTTGACCCGTATGTTTCTTTAGGATTGTTCTTAGATGAGCAAGGTGCAATCATGTGATGAGGTTTTGCAAGCACATATTCTCGAACTTTAGGCAAATAATGAGGTGTGATTGGTTTTGACAAAACGTTATTCACATCAACTTAGGAGGCAAACCATGGTTTTGAAAAATTAGGTTGTTCAGATTTAAACGCATTCGGTTATCGAACAACTGATTAGTTTCTGGGTGGTTGTAAAACTGGTTTTCCTAAGATTGATGGTTTTGCAAACTTAGTATCCACGCTATTTCCTTTTAACTTTCTTAATTCGTTTCAATGCTACATTCCTTTTCCTGAATTTGAGCCTTTAAATCAGCATTTTCAACAGTCTTACTATTTATTTGAGCAATCAGTGAGTCATTATGGTCTTTTGTCTGAACTCGTGTCTTTTTGATAGAATCGTAAAGATCTTTATAAGTCTGTTTCAAATGCTCATTTTCCTTATACAACTTCTCATTCTCTGTAAGTAATTTAGCCACACTATGTTCCAAGTCGATATTGATTGTTTCAAGTACCTTAATTTCCTTTTTAATCTTGGCTTTATTACTTGTTTCATTCAAAATTTGACCATGTTGCCCGTCTTTTAAAGCTTGATTTTGATATTTAAGTTCCATGTTAACACAATGTGCTTCCATTCTTGAAAAATCTTTTTGAAGTTGGGCAACGGTCTTTTAGAGAGACATATTTTCAGATTCGAGAAATTGATTTGAAAATTTAGTTGTCATGTTATCAAATGATGGGTCAAGCAAAGGACATGAAACTTGACATTTTTCAGCATTCTAGCCAATCTCTCCTCTCCTATGACTCATATCTATTGAATCAGGAGTGGTATTTCTATCATCCTTTTCCAACAAATATGTGTCATAAATAGATTTAGATTGCTCAGAATGTTGTTGTTCATTAGCAAGTATATTATGTTCAGCAGATAGTTGTACCTCAACCATTGGCTGTTTGTCATTCACTAAGTTGATATTTGCATCCTCAACATGTATATCATTCCCGGATCTGCTGCTTGAAACATGCGTTTCTGATTTCGTCTCATTGCTTTCTGTAACAACCTAATGAGCATCTAGTGTTTTACTTGAATCATCCTTTCCCTCTTTTGACTGCATCTTTCTTTCATTCACCCTGTTGACATACTCTCGTGTATGCAGTGATGTTTCATCAATACACTTCTTAACAGATTCTATGTGTTGGATCAATATATCACGGAATTATCAAACCTCGATTTGAGTGTATGCTAGAAAGAACTTGTGTATTATTAGACCTTCATCATCAACGAAATAGTATCGAAAATTGATGAAGCGCTAAAACTGTGTCTTGAATACTCTAAAAGCATCTATGCATCCAGTTTCTTGAAATTCTTCTTTGTCAAGTTGTTGTTTTAGTTGATCCAAGTTTAGTAACATTGAGCCTGTGAAAGTCTGAACATCTTGATCAAAGAGTGCCACAAATGCCCGTTTGAAACATCCCTCGATTCGAGTTCCTTTTAAGTCGCTGTTAGAAAGGGCCTTGAGGTGTGAATGAAGTAGTCGAAATGATATCATTCAACTTTCCTTTGCCTTGTCTTACATTTGTATGCATCTCTCTCTCTTAAGAATTAGAATTCAAAGATTCCATTGAAATTCGATGTGTGAAATGAAATTAAAGATCTTAAGTAGATTAAGTGATTGTTGTTGTGGTTTAAAATCAATTAACGTTCATGGGAATTTACAAATCAATGATTTAAACCGAGAAAAGAATTAAATCTTTCGCGAGATTTTACAAAATTAAGAAGAAGCCGTGAAACAATGATTAATTGTTGATGAAATCATTGTTGTAATCGAAGTACTTGAGCTTTTGTTAACGATTAGTGAGCTTAAGACGATGACCGGAAACCACACTTGCAACTAAAAATGATTAACGGTTGATTAAAGCGTAAACAAGGACTCACGGTGTAATTGAAATCCAAGTTAAATGCTTAACGGTTATTAATTATAGTTGTAGGGACTAACGGTGTAATAACGGTTCAATTTGGAGGACTAACAGCTGATTAATAACTATTAAGGACTAACGGTGAAAAACTGTTTCAACAATAAGGGTTAACAAACAAACCAATGACGAACTTTGAATTGGGTTTGAAGTTCAGGGACCAATCTTGTCAATTTAGAATTTTAGTTTAATAAAAAAATTATTTCCCGCCATTACATTGTCTTCTTCGTTTGTATTTGTTTAAAATAGTAAACGAATGTTGTAATCATCTCGCGGACACGAACGGTTATCGTCGGTTAAAAATAAATGCACCACGTTGATCGAAAAAGGATCACGATCACAATGGTATAGGTTATAAGCCCCGTAATGAACCGTCACATGAAACCGAAAAACCCAAAATTTACTTAAAACGTGTAGTACGGTTCCTATTGATTGTGAGTAGTTTGGTTCCTACTTGAAAACAAGTTGTTCGGTTCTCAAATGGAAACTAGTTGTTCAGTTCACAAAGAGAAACAAGTTGTTCGGTTCACGCTTGAAACAAGTAGTTCGGTTGTCACATGGAAACTGGTTATTAGTTTCACAAAGAGAAACAAGTTGTTCGGTTCGACAGAATATCAAACACCTTGAACGCGTCTTTTTCTTCTCTTCTTTTCAGCCAAGTTTGTCTTTGTTTCGTTCCACAAACCGTGTAGACCACAATAAGATAACCAAACTAGAAAATATAAGCTCGAAGATAAGCAGTTAACACCACAAAAAATAATCCACGTGAAGAGCAACAAATATGCAAGAGGAAGACGAGGCTTTTGAAACTACAAAGAACTCAAAAAAGCCTTACTGTTTGAACAAATAAGCAAGTAGAGTGCTTAAATAAGCCGTTTTCCAAGCAAATACACCACAAACTTTATATACTTTCTAGATAAGGAAACGCTAAATAAATTAATATGAGAATTCTTAATAGTGTGAAAAAAAACATTTTAGTTGGTACCACAATAAGATATATAAAAAAAACTTTAAAAAGAAAAAAATACAAATACCATTGTGTCAACTTATAGAATCAATAAAATGCTTTTGTCGTATAGAATTTATGATTTTAGTAGTTAAAAGGTAAGTGGTTTTAACAAAATAAAAAGACGAATAGAAAAAAAAAGAAAAGAAAAAAACAAGCCGTGTGTAGAGTAAGTCAAAAATAAGCTTAATCAATAAGCTCGATGTCACCACAACAAAACCACGAATCAAACACTAAACGCCCCAAGTCGTAACCTTGGTGAATGATACCAATTGTAGAATACCCATTTCACACAAAAGATGAACTAGTGAGAGAAAGTTGAGAGAGAAAATAAAAAGGAAAATAAGAAGGTTGATTGAACTATGTGTAAATTACAAAGGGAACCAACACCCTCTCCATGTGTAAAGAGGCTATTTATACTACTATCTAGGTTGGTCATGGGTTTGTCCATGGGCTTTTCCTAACTAGCCTATCTAGTTTCCAAATATTGCTATACGAGCTATCTACCGATATCTTTGAAGTGACCGAGACTTTTCTAGGAATTTTGTATTCCTAACAAAGCCTTTCTTCCTAATACCTCTACCTATAACCTTACTGTCCTTAGTGATTTCACTATCATGTTTAGATAAAATTACTCTACATTTATTAACACATATTTGTCCTACACTTAGCAAGTTAAATCTTAAGTTATCTACATGTTCTACATTATCTATATTGAGAGAGTCATTAGAAATCATACCTTTGCCAATGATGTTACCGAAAAGATTACTACCAAAAATGATGTTACCTCCATTGTATGCCTTGTAGGTTGAGAAGAGCTTTCAGTTACCCGTCATGTGTTTAGAGCATCTAATATCTTTTATCCACTCATCGGGTTCTAAGTCAACTCCAAAGCATATCTATTTTATATAAAACAACAACTCAAAAATTTGGTCCCTAATATCTCATGGGTCTAAAGTTGTTAGTGCTAAACATCCCTTACATTTGATGCATTTGATTGGGATGTGGAAATGAAGGACACATTCCCCATGGCATGTAACTTTGAGGTTGGAAGTTATTCCAAGTTACGAGAAAACCATGAGGTTGGTTTTGTAGACCAACATTTCTTTTTGGTTGCGGTGTCTTAGAATGAGGATAATGATTATTGACTCTTCTAGGTGGTGGAGTTTTTGACCTAAAATTTGGTTTATTAAATCCAACTCCGGGTTTTAACGACTGTTTATAAAAAAAAAATTAACCTCATTATCACTAGCAACGGGAATTTTAACATTGTTTACCATTATATGCTTATGTTTAGGACCCAAAATTAATTTTTGAAAAGTAACAAATTTCTCAACGCCAAGTAAGCAGACAGGCGGTCCCTTTATTGATATGGGGGCCGTCTGTGCTTTATGGGAGTCGTCCTTAATGTTTGAGGGACCGCCACTAGGGGACGTTTCTTTTTGAGATTTTACAAATTTTATTTCTTTAGTCCCACTAGTTGATGCTTCAAGTGAATTAAATCCTAGACCCAATTTATCTCCAGAGTATTTTTGATTGCTTAACATTTTAATAAACAATGTGTACTCTTTTCAAATTGGGTTAGCTTAAAGGCTTCCTCTTTGACTTTTTCGTTGTCAATTATAATTATTTGCACTTGCACTTTGTACATTCGAGATCAACTTCCTTGTTTTTCTCGAGTTTAGATAACTTTTCTTTTAGCTTACTAAGCTCCTTTTCTAGCTTCTTTTTATCCTTTTTTAATTGTTTGTTCTTAAAGGATATTTTTAAACTTATTTTGCATAATCTATCATACTCACTATCTAAAGTAGAATCACCTATTGATGTATATTTATCACTAAAGTAAGAGGAATCGGAACATACCTTACTAGATGCTTGAGCCATGAGACATGTCTCGTCTTTATCCTTTTCATCATCTTCTTCCCCGCTATCACTCCAAGAACCTCTGACGAACGCTCTTTGGTTCTTTTCCTTTGGTGGTTTCGGACATTATCTGATAAGATGATTTGGATCACCGCATCTAAAGCATTTCTTATCACTTTTGCCGTTCTTGTCATCTTGGCTTCTTTGGAACGTCTTTTTGCCATTATGAGGTTGTCTTACGAATCTACCTCTTCTCTTGAAGAACTTCTTGAAGTCTCTAACCGCCATGACGTATTCTTCGTCTTCACTTTTGGAAGTCGAACATTCTTCATCACTAGATTCCTTCTTAGCCTTTAAAGCAAGAGATCTCCTTTCTCCTTTAGCTTTGACTATTTTGGAATCTTTATTGATGATCATCTCATGGACTTTGAGATTACCAATGAGTTCATCAAGAGATAGTGATGTCAAGTCTTTCGACTCTTCAATCGTCGTAACCTTTTCTCTCCATTTGGGATGTAGAGCCCTAAGAAACTTCCTAACATTATTCTTGCTAGAATAACCTTCATCAAGAGCTTTTAGACTAGTAATAATAGTATTAAACCTAGCAAAAGCATTATCTATAGATTCATCTTCAGAAATGACGAATTATTCTTATTGTTGTACCCAAAGGTCATTCTTGTTATCTTTGACTTGGCTATTACCTTGATGAGTGATTGATAAGTGTAAAATACAAATATCTGTTTATACCAAAAATGACCTTAAATGACCCAAAACAGACTAAAAATGGCAAAAATATATTTGTCTTTTGTGTTTTGTGTGTGTAGGTACAAATAAGACAAATATCACAAGAAAACCATCAAAAACGGGCAAACACGAACACGGGAATCAAAAGAGCACAAAAGAAGCCAAAGATTCAAAGCCAAAGCCAGAAAAAGTCAAGTTTCAGTTAAAGAAAGTCAAACCCTGGTCAAACAAAGTCAACCATAAAAAGACAAAAACCCAAAATTACCATTTAAGTCCCCCAAGTTCCAGAAATTACACAAATAGTCCCCTAAACCTTAAATGGGCCTTAAACCCTTAAAATACCTACCCGGATACAAAGCCCATAACCAAAAGCCCAATACCCTAGCCCATTTACCTTTTATTAAACCACAGGGACTTAAGTTGCCATTTCTAAAAGTTGTTTCACACTACAACTTTAAATAATCAACCACAAGGACTGAAAGTGCAAATACCCTAAACTTTCCACCTGTTTTACTCTTTTACAGTTTAAAAAAGGCACCAAGATCATATCACTATTCATCGTCACTACCAATTCACCACACAGGTTAAATCAAGGGGTTTTTACCAATTGGAGGGTACGAAAGACAATTCAAGGGCTCACTTACACAATGGCAGGGTTAGTTAAGTCATATCAAGGCTCCTTATTGGTTCACTCAAGCCATCAAGCCACGTGGCTATGAAGAAAGCACAAGGGATTACTTGGTTTTACTCTTAAAGCACTCACAAAACTAGCACAAGCTGTAACATCAAAGGAATGACAGCTTGGCAATCTGTTTGTGCACATACTTGATCCAACGGTTTAGATCAAAGCCTTAATGATTGGTGAATTGAATGGTGATGATTGAAAGAAGCTTCTAACTGATTTTGGGCCTAGAATCTTCATCAGCAGGCTATAAATAGCCCTCACTATCACAGACACACACCATCTAGTGAGTAGTAGCTTTTATTTTTAGCTTAATTTTAGTTTTATAGCTTATGTAATTTCTCTTCTCAGTTTTTGTAATTTACTTTAAAGTAATGTAAACAAGCTTTTATATTAATGAAACTCAGTTTTACTTTGTCATAAGTTCTCTTGTTTTTAACTCATAAGCTCTCATTTTTTTATAAATTGTTAAGCTAATGTTCATAAGCTCCTATAAGCTCTTATTAGCTCTTACTAGTCTATAAGCTAGTAATTGAGCTTAATCATACCTTAATCATACTTATACCTAATAAATCAGTTAAATACCTTGTCTTATTTGGATTATAAGCTTTTGGAAGGGAGACCTATCATGGAAGGGTCTCCAAGGACTATTACTGGCTTATCTATGATAAGCCAGAGCTAGTAGATAAGCTCTAAGAGCATGTTAAGCTTCTGTTAAGCTGAAGTTACTTGTAAGTTTGCTTTTAAATTCCTTTGTCTTTAATTTCTAGTTTAATTGCCTAATAATTGCTTATTAGTTTAGATTTGCTTATTTGCTTATTAAAAAGTGCTTATCTGTTTTCTAGCTGCTAATTTGAGTTTAATACTGTTAATTAGTGCTTATTCATCATCTGTTTTTAGCTTAATTATTTTAGATCATAGTAGTTTCATTTCTGTCTTAAAAACATATAAAAACCAAAAATATTCGTTAGCAACTAGTGTAGATCTTTAAATTTAGCTTAAATATTGTGATTTATGCTTATTAAGGGTAATATAAGCTTTATGATATCTGGTATTAAGGTCTTATTCATTAGATTATCATCTTAGTTACTTAATCAAATATGTCAAGTAGTTAAAGGGGTGTTTGGTTTAATTAATTTTGACCTTAAATAGTCAAAGTGACTAGGTGATTTTTGTTTGGTCAGATGAGTTTTCTTATTTGATTAAGTTTTGAAAAGGATTTGAGGTCTAGTTTGCACTTTAAATCAATTTGAGGCTTATTTGTCTTATGCCACAGGGATATATTGCTTTGTGTTAGCTTTAGATTTCTGTATCCAAGCCTTTCTTGGCTTGGACCTTGTTTAATTTGTGTTAGCATACACTCATTCAGAGTGTTCATTGCAGGTTAGACCAAAATGGTCACCTGCAATTTGGTTTAGTGCACTTGCCAAGTGCATCAGCATACTAACAGAAGTTAGTACTGCTGTCCTTTACTTTATAGATTAAGCTAGCATAATTAGAATTTAGTCCTTTAAATTTAGTTTACTTATAGTTTAGTCATAGCTTAACAAAGATCAAAGCTTGTTTTATAATTTATAGCTCATT
This sequence comes from Tanacetum coccineum, assembly GCA_026074375.1. NCBI lineage: Eukaryota > Viridiplantae > Streptophyta > Magnoliopsida > Asterales > Asteraceae > Tanacetum > Tanacetum coccineum. The sequence continues at coordinate 58,708 of BQNB010011162.1, forward strand.
TTTTAGGTTATATTTTCTGTCAAAAGTTCATAAAAAAGCCAAAAAGATCAAAAATAGTAGTAGTAGTAGTAAGTAGCTTGCTAAATATAGATTTCTAGCTTATAAGTTTAGTTTTTAAGCATTAGGATTTTAGTTTATAAGTAGTTCACTTAGTTTTCAAAAGTTCAAAGTCTGTTTTAGCTTTTTAAGAAATCTAGCTTAATTTGATTTTGAGGTCTTTGTACTTATTCCTGAGTTTGCTACTTTGATTATCAATTTCAGATAGTGTAGAGTAGTTGTGGCCAAAATAGCTTGTTAGAATTAGATTAAGCACATCATTAGCTTTCTAAAACATCTTTTGTTTTTAGATTTGATCTTATATTGAACCTTGTGCAAGCTTTTAAGTGACAATAAGCTAAAGAAGGCTCAAAAGCCAACTTACTGTAGTCAGAATCTTTGTGAGCTTTTTGAGTGCTTAAATTTCATTTTCAGCTTATGATTGTTTTATAAAAAGATGTTTAAATTTGTGTGCTTAATAAATCTGTGCTTTTAGTTTTGAGAAATAAAAAATATAGCAAAAAGGGGTTGCCAGACCTCGAACCCAACGACCTCTATTCATTTTTAACCATAGTTTTACCATTGTGCTTCAATAGCTCCATCGTGAGCGTTGAAACAAATCCCTTTAACCCTTGTTTGGGCCTTAAGCCCATAAGTTACTTCGCAGCTTAAAAGTTTATTCAAGGGTTATTAGCTTTTCTCTTGTCTTATTTGTCATTTGTTCTTCTAGGTTTTAGGGAATTTTATTGAAATTTTTCATAATTTTCTAGTAAGTATTTTATTTTTAATCATTTTTCTTAAGTTTTTACTTTCGAAAATTCATAAAAAATAGAAAAAGTTTCAGAAAATTACAAAAAAAATACTTTTTAGCTTTATAAAAATTACTTTTAGTTTTACATTAAGAAAAATCATCTTCACCCTTTTTAGATTTTTATTTTCATTTTTGAGCTTTTATTTTTAATTTTAAAAATAGGATTTTAATTTTAAAAATAGTTAAAAATAGTTTTTTGAGTTTTTATGTTATTTTAGACTTTTCTAAGGTTAAAAATCATTTTTCTCAATTTTTAGGACTTAATTTGCTATTTTCTAGCATTTAATTAGATTAAATTAGTTTTTAAATCATAATAAATTCAAAAATAATCAAAAAAATATTTTTCTTTTTCTTAAAATTTTCTTTTGTCCTATTTTAGGTTTAGAAATTTAGTTTGCATTTTTAGGGGTTAAATTTAGTATATTTGCTTTATTGTCGCGTTTTATTTGTTTCCCGTTAATTGTTTAAGTGTTTAATTGCTTTAAATTGTTCATTTTAATTGTTGCTATAGATACTCAAAAATACCTTTTCTCTCATTCAAATCATAATCCAAGCTAAAGCAAGGTTTTAATTTTACAAGTCGTTGGGGAAAGCCGGGGATCATTCTTTTACCGGTGAAATATACGTATTATATATTATATATATATCTTTTAGAGTGAGCTTTTCTTAAGGGAGACTTTAGGAAAGTTCTTAATTTTTCTTTTGGAATATATTTTTTTTTGCGTTTAAAAAACTCGCAATCAGTGATTAACAAAGTTTTCCAAATTTCTTTCGCCATATTCCACATGAAACTTTTTTCATATTCTTTTATAGGCAAAGTATTGTAAATAACCATTTTTGATTCATTATTTTTTGCAAGTTTCTTTTTAAGATCATCACTTTGTTTCAAAAGGGATAACCTCATCTAATTTGATTTCCAAATTTTGTTTAATGGGTTGAAAATCACCGTTAGTAATAACATGCCAAAGATCAAGATCTATTGATTTTACATATGTTTTGAATCTATTTTTCTAATAAATACAACTATCGCTTTTGAAAAGTGGTGGTCTTTGCATAGATTGCCCTTCTAGATATTTGTCGAGATCTATAGATCGATCCAAGCTTTAAAATACAATATATTTTAAAAAAATTGAGTGATCTCGGCTTTTGATACCAATTGTAGATGTAACCCCCCAAAACTGGTTTTTAGGTATTTTATTACGATAATGCCATAGAATGAGTTTGACTAAGACTTTATAAGTTTGAAGACTTTATGTGATTGGTTAGCCAAACTCGTTAGTCAAGTATAAGTATGAATATTATGCAAATAGGTTTAGAAAGATTAATGTGTCACATTATGGAAAGAATAAAACTAGGGGACTAAAAATGCCAAGTGATAAATGTGCTATATTAGTTAATGTGGCCAAATTAGGAGAAATAAGACTTGTGGGACCCAAGTTATCAAATGGCCAAAATACAACTAACTTAATACTAGAAATATCCTAAAAGTTTCAGAGATTTCATAAGTGTGTATGTGTTGTGTCGACATAGAGAGAAGAAAAAAAGAAAGGAAAAAGAAGATGATCAATGAAGATCTTTAACCTTGGTGGATTAAGTATGATTATGGCAAGAATAAGCTATAGCAATGATCCTATATTATGTAAGTAATCTTAATTGTTAAGTTAATTAATGAATTATAAATTAGGGTTCATATACCCAAATTGGGGGGTTTTGGGTAATTTATGTTCTAAAAGCTATATTGAGGTGTTTGTGATTATGGGTTAAGGTAAAATAATAAAATAAGATCGAATTAGTGATTTTGGGTTATGATCATAACATGATCATACAATAATTAAGAGGGAATTTAGTTATGAATATAGGTGAGTTAGACACTTTGATTATTATATAAATTATGTGTTAATGTGTTGTGATAAATATGGCATTAGAAGGGAAAATTGGATGATGATGGTGGTGGATTAATGATAGACTTATCTTGGATTTGAGGTAAGTAACCATGCTATAATAAGATATGGTATATGAATAATTATTGGTATTATGTTTACGGATTGTAAGTGTTTAAGGAGTATGAATTAGAAGACTTAGAATGGACGCGGAAACTAGACTTGATAAGCTTTAGTAAAGAAGTAATCTTGGTTTAGTCATGGGACTAATCAAGGTATGTGCTTTGTTCATAATGATAATGATATGATGATTCTGTTAGTAAGTGTTAGTGGTTTAGTGTGGTGAATATGAAAATGAATGTGTGAGTGAATAAGTGTTCTATATATGATGTATATATGTGCTTTTGATTATGTCATATATGATAATATATTGTATGTGGGTTACTTACTAAGCCTCGTGCTTACGGTTTAGATGTTTAATGTTTTGTAGGTTCAAGGGAAGAAGGTAAAGCATTTGGTAATGGTTAAGATTTGGAAGCGAGGAATAGAAGTGTGTAGCTTGTGTATAGAGTTTAGTACTAGATACCAAGCTCGAATCGATGTTGAACCCCTAAATGAAGTAAAATGGTTTGTAAGTGTTAAGTGTCATGTGTCAATGCCCTTTGTATTGGTCTTGTATATGGATTAATGTAAATGGGTCAATAGTGAATGTAAATGGGTCCAAATGAGGCGTTTGTAAGGTACACGTTTTCGGGTCTTTTAGATCACAAACAAGTATGGAAATGATGTAATATAATGTTTTAATGAATTATGGAGATTTTTATGTAATATCAAGTTCAGGAAGTTAGTTTTTTTATAATAAAGTGTCCAAAATGAGTTTAGGTGTGTGTGAAGGTGCAGGGAGCTGCCCAGCTGCTCACTAGCCACCTGGCTGGACGGACCTGTAGTTTTCAGAAATTTGTTTTTACCATAAAATCTAAACCGTAAGGAGTTAGAACGAGTTCTTTATATCGTTGTAAAACTTATTGAGTCTAGTTTATGATAATGAAAATTTTAAGGGTCTAATTGTAATGTATTTTTATTAGTTTTTAAGGAATGACACAAGGTCATTCTCGGTCTTACGTTTCCGTAAAGTTTTCAATTTTGGGTCAAATTTTAAGTCAGAAAATGGGCATTTCAACTTGGTATCAGAGCTTTAGTCTAAGAGAAGTAGGTTTCCATTATAGGTTGCCTAAACTTAGACAACTCATAGATGCGTAGGCTATAAGTTTAATGAACGAAGAATGTGAATGCCTTAGTATAAAGTAGATAAGTGCTTGCGGCAAATAGAATGATGATGCTTAGACATATTAATGATTATGAAATGTGTATTGGTCATTGATTATATGAGTTTGATATTGATTAGAATGTTAACGCTTATTAGAAAGTTATAATTAAATATGTTGATGTAAATTATGTGGTGTAAGTATATGAAATTTGCTTATACGTCTAAACGTCGTATGAACGTGGAATGGTATAATAATATGAGAAATATGAGCTAAGTAAATGAGTAAATATTTGAATTTTGAAAAAAGGGTGCTTACGTGAAATTATTATGTATTAAGGACAAGTGTTTAGTGCGGAATTGTATGATTATATGATGAGAGGTATATGGTATGTTAATTATATGTCTAGGTAATGTATGGTATGTATATGATGATATGAGTTTAAAAAATTCTTAAGCTAAGATACATGCATAAGATGGCATTCAGTACATAAATAAGAGCTAGGTAATGTGAAGATTTTTGAATTATGAAAAAGTTACTTAAAGAAGAATTATCGTATGGAGAGTAAGTGCTTATATGAATTAGCAATAAAGGGTTAAAGTATGATAAGTTATATAATGTAGAAAACATAATAAAGTATAATGTGATGATATGATGAGATTAAGTACGAGAGGTATATGAGTGATAAATAATGAATGTAATCTCATTAATATATGAACGAGATGTATGATACGTATAATGGATAGACGAGTGTACATGAAGGTAAACCAAACAAATGAATGATAAAGAATGAGTATAATCATGTAAATAAATGAAATAAATGTATTGGTGAATAAAGTGAAGTAAATGAGCATATTATAAGAATAACCTATGTAAGGTTTATACGCGAAAAGTTAAGCAAACTAAAATGATGCTTCGAGAATTGAATAAGTTGCCCACTTGGGGTTGTCAAGAGAATGATAAATGGAATGTGAAAACATATTCGTATATGTAATACATGAGAATGACAAGTATCATTTGGATTTTGTGTAATATAAAGAAAGACGGATAAAGTGTGAGCTAGAATTGTGTAAGGCAATAAAATTAGAAATGAAAAAGTATATGATTAGAAAGGTATGTAGATGATAAAAAGGGTAAAGAACGATATATTAAACATAGCTTGGGTCCGATGCTTGGTATAGGTTGGTGATACCACAAGGGTATCGGTAATGGGCAAATCCCTACGGGGAGAAAGCCAAACAATGAAATGTAAAGACCAACGTAAGGTTGGTAATACCACAGGGTATTGATAATGGGTGAATCCCTACGGGGAGAAAGCCAAGTTTCCTTCGGGAAAAGGTTAAGGAGGTTGGATCTAAGACTAGAAAAGATGATATCAAAAATAAATAAGTTATTAATATGAGATTAATGAAAAGTAATGAAGACTTATGTATGTTCGAGTGTTATGTCGGAAGTGTGTAAGTAGGATGATTCATGATCTCCTTATTTAAACGGATTGGGACGCCTCTTCATTTAAATAAAGAAATTATGAATCACCGAACCATAAGTTTATGTTTCTTTATTTGCATTGATTGGGACGCTTCTCAATGTAAATAAAGAAGTATAGATAAGTGGGCTTATGTGTTCTCAGCATAGCATGAGAGGAATTAAGGAAGTAGAAAATAGAAGTTTAAGATTAGTTAGACGTCGTAGGAAATAAGATAGGTGAAATAAGAATTTAAGTATGAATTTTACTAGGGACTTTAGGAGAAAGTAAGTTTTAGACGTTAGGAGTATAGGTCGAAGGATATAAGTTGAATTTATAAAGCCAAAAGTATTAAGCTTTCTCATGTGACTTAGAGTCCTTGATGAAAATTAACTATTAAGAAGTAACGAAAGCAAAGTATTATAATGGAAACGATAAAAAGGAATGTCAAGATGGTTACACTAAATAAGAAAGTATTAACTAATGTTGAATTACGTCAAGTCAAGATAATGAAATTTCGCGTGTGACATGTGGTTCTTGATGAAAAAAAATTAGAAAAGAAATGAATGGGAACGTAATGATAAGGAGAAGAAGTTACTAAAATGATAGAATCAGAAATGGTAAATGTCACCTAAATGACGCTTGTCATTAGAAAAAGGTGTACGTAAGATAGAAATAAGCAAGAAATAGAACGGATTAAGGATAATTAGAGGTATTAAGGAATGGCTAGAGTTGCAAAACCACATATGTTGATGCAACTAGTTGAGTATAGGTTTGAGAATGCTAAGATGAAATATGGAGTCAATGTGATCACATTTGGGTTTAGAATAGACGAATAGATTTTAGGGATAAAATCTAAATAAGGGGGATAGAATTGTAACACTCTAAAACTGGTTTTTAGGTATTTTATTACGACAATAGCATATAATGAGTTTGACTAAGACTTTATAAGTTTGAAGACGTTATGTGATTGGTTAGTCAAACCCGGTAGTCAAGTATAAGTATGAATATTATGCAAATGGGTTTAGAAAGATTAATGTGTCACATTATGGAAAGCTCCAAACTAGGGGACTAAAAATGCCAAGTGATAAATGTGTTATATTAGTTAATGTGGCCAAATTAAGAGAAATAAGACTTGAGGGACCCAAGTTGTCAAATTGCCAAAGATACAACTAACTTAATACTAGAAATATCCTAAAAGTTCTAGAGATTTCATAAGTGTGTATGTGTTGTGTCGAAATAGAGAGAAGAAAAAAAGATGGGAAAAAGAAGATGATCAATGAAGATCTTTAACCTTGGTGGATTAAGTATGATTACGGCAAGAATAAGCTCTAGCAATGATCCTATATTATGTAAGTAATCTTAATTGTTAAGTTAATTAATGAATTACAAATTAGGGTTCATATACCCAAATTGGAGTTTTGGGTAATTGATGTTCTAAAAGCTATATTGAGGTGTTTGTGATTATGGGTTAAGGTAAAATAATAAAATAAGATCAAATTAGTAATTTTGGGTTATGATCATAACATGATCATACAATAATTAAGAGGGAATTTGGTTATGAATTTGGGTGAGTTAGACACTTTGATTATTATATAAATTATATGTGTTAATGTGTTGTGATAAATATGGCATTAGGAGGGCAAATTAGATGATGATGATGATGGTGTTGGATTAATGATATACTTAGCTTAGATTTGAGGTAAGTAACCATGCTATAATATGATATGGTATATGCATAATTATTGGTATTATGTTTACGAATTGAAAGTGTTTAAGGAGTATGAATTAGAAGACTTAGAATGGATGTAGAAACTAGACTTGATAAGCTCTAGTAAAGGAGTAATCTTGGTTTAGTCATGGGACTAATAAAGGTATGTGCTTTGTTCATAATGATAATGATATGATGATTCTGTTAGTAAGTGTTAGTGGTTTAGTGTGGTGAATATGCAAATGAATGTGTGAGTGGATAAGTGTTCTAGACATGATGTATATGTGTGCTTTTGATTATGTCATATATGATAATATATTGTATGCGGGTTACTTACTAAGCCTCGTGCTTACGGTTTAGATGTTTAATGTTTTGTAGGTTCAAGGGAAGAAGGTAAATCATTTGGTAATGGTTAAGATTTGGAAGCGATGAATAGAAGTTGTAGCTTGTGTATAGAGCTTAGTACTAGATACCGAGCTCGAATCGATGTTGAACCCCCAAATGACGTAAAATGGTTTGTAAGTGTTAAGTGTCATGTGTCAATGTCCTTTGTATCGGTCTTGTATATGGATGAATGTAAATGGGTCAATAGTGAATGTAAATGGGTCAAAATGGGGCGTTTGGTAAACCCCGTAAGATACATGTTTTGGGTCATTTAGATCACCAACAAGTATGGAAATGACGTAATATAATGTTTTAATGAATTCTAGAGATTTTTATATAATATCAAGTTCGGGAAGTTAGTTTTTCGTAATAAAGTGTCCAAAATGAGTTTAGGTGTGTGTGAAGGTGCAGGGAGCCACCCGGCTAACTTCTCAGCCACCCGGATGCTTACCAGCCGCCCAGCTAGCCATCCAGCCGGCTTCTCAGCCGCCCGGCTGCTCATCTGCCGCTTCGCTGGATGGACCTGCAGTTTTCAGAAATTTGTATCCAAACCGTAAGGAGTTAGAACGAGTTCTTTATATCGTTGGAAAGCTTATTGAGTCTACTCTATGATAATGATACTTTCAAGGGTCTAATTGTGATGTATTTGTATCAGTTTATTAAGGAATGACACAAGGTCATTCCCGGTCTTACGTTTCCGCAAAGTTTTCGATTTTGGGTCAAATTTTGAGTCAAAAAAGGGGCGTTTCAGTGGAAACTAGAAGGGGGGTTGAATAGTTTACCGATGAATTAGCGTTTGAAAATTTTGCTTCTAAAATTGTTAGATTTGAGTATATGATCAATCAATCAACAATTTGAACCAAGAATATATCTAATTAATCACAATATTAACAATAATTGAGAAACATAAACAATACAAAGAAAGTAAGGATAGAACGATCAAACAAAGACACCAAGATTTATAGTGGTTCGCCTACAAAGCTCCTCTTCGCCCTACTCTACTCCCCAAAGTGACAAAGACACTTTCATCCATATCTGTTGATTATCACTAACCTAAACCTGCAGTTATTCCCAATGATGGCGGCAGCTAGACGTGGACGAGTCAGATTCATAGCCGCATACTCATACTCGACCGACATTCATAAAGACATCATGAAATCTCAAATACATGTTTCAAGACTTTCGCTACTCTGATACCATAAGTCTTTCTTGAAGCGACAAAGTATTATGTTGATACTGTACGTCCTCTATAAAGTGACAAAGTGTTAAAGTTAAAGAATTTCAAGAAAGATGGCTACACACGCTTTCAATATCAAGAACAGTATGAGCATGTCGGTTCGAAGGTCACAAGTGCACAAGATGGAAAAGATCACAAGATGATGATGATAAAAGAGATTATATTTGGCTGATGATTTCTAAGTGCTCAAGATCATATTCTCAAGTCAAAGATGCAAGTCAAAGCCTAAATTCAATGATCACTACAACATATCACAAGCTAATGATTAAAGTTAAAGACTACGAGCTCAAGACTAAAGTCAAAGCATAGTATGCTAGGTTTAAGTTTTTGTAAATTGGAGTGACCTCCCTTAGGGGGAGATTGTTAGAAATACGAAAAGTATCAGTCACTTCTAATATAGTTAGTTGTAGCTTGTAGAATAATCATAAGGTTTAGATATAAAGCTAATCGGGCTAAAGGCCCATGGAAATCCTTTAGAGAGGCCCATGGCCGGTTACATGGAATGTATTAATACCATATCCACATATGGAGAGGGTGTTGGTTGGTTGGTTCATTCACACATAATCTAAACTTTCTTTCTTTCTTACTTTCTCTTACTAGAACCTTCCTTCCATCTACTTTCTCTCTCTAGAATTTCTTCATAGTTATTTGGTGTTATAGATTACTAGTATATTCTACATGTATTAATCAAAGACTTATGAAAATATAGTTTATATAAATTATATTTTATATTTCTAGCTAGATATCAAAGCTTTAAGAAATTTGTAGTGTTTTAATAAAGTGAATAGTATAAGTGATAAATATATTGTGACGTTATATTTAGTGTTATATTATTCATAACACCAACAAATTAGTGCTAACTATAGTGACAACATTGGATAGGTGTTTTGGTACATGTTGGCACTAAATTAGTGCAAAAAGCACATTTAGTGCCAACATTGGAGATGCTCTAAGAGACCAAGAGGTTCTCTCTTATTCTTGTTGTTTTGATAAAAATGCTGTAAAAAAACTAAGAGTGGAGGGTGACCGGCATTGTAGGCTCGCCATAAATACCCACTTTTCTCAAACACATTATAATCAATCCAACTCAAAAATAAACTATCATTCACTTCTTCACACAACAAACACTATGGTCACCAACCCAAAAGATGTGAAACAAAATATCATTAAGACACTACGCGAAGAACTACTAGCAGATGTGACACTGGCAAACAATTTGTTGCTGGAGTTGAATCGCTATCTTGATCAACTCAGGAACTGTGACCCAGAAATGTTGAGACTGGAGACGCTGGGAGACCATCCCCAAATCAAGTTCAGTGTGAATACTATGGATAAGTCGGCACGCGCTGATATGATGAACTCTTAAAACTTGATGTTGACTAGAACCGACTTGATGAGAACCATTGCTGAGAAGGAAGAACTCCTTAAGAATTATAGAGCAACGTAGCTCGAATCATGTTTTAGTTTTTATTTTGTAAGCTTATGTTTTTTTAGTTTCGTATGTTGTATGTATTCACGTGTTGTAATATTTGAAGTTTTTATGCTATGTTGTACATTGGTTAATATATGTAACTTAACTGCTATGTTGTATTTCTTATGTTATCTGAAAAATGTTGTATTTTTAGAATTGTTTATTCAGGTCGATATTAGAAAAGGTGGCTGTCCGCTAGCCTCGACACTAAAACAAAAAAAAAGCACTACTTGAGTCTAGAGCATTGAGATCATACAAAGTTTGTTAGGGACATATCCATATTGAGCTTGTTTCTCACACACTGTGACAACAAGTAAAGATTTTAAGAGTCCTTCGCATTATCCTCGTGGTATTGCCAGAACATCCGAGTGATACGAAAGTACTCACAATGAAGATGGAAATCCTTCTAGAGCCAACATCAAACAAGCTCTTGGTAGGTGACATATGAGAACTTATATGGATTAACTTGAGACAAATGGAAAGGACAACGATGGTGCTGATTCTTTGTTAAATCAAAATTGTTCCAGGTTGTGAATTGACCGATTCATTTTGGGAAAACCTCTCGATGTGTCAAAACTGATTTTCTAGCACATCGATTGTGAACTTCTTTCCTTTCAAAACAAATGTATTTATGATAAAATTTGATTTTGTGCAATAAAACTCTATCGATGTGTCACAAAAATTCTTTCTCAAGTAACACGTCGATTGATTTTCAAATCAATTTTTTATCTTTAATCGGTAAGATAGTATCTAACCGATTCACTCTTATCGTGCTGTCTGCTTTGAGACGTTCCGATACAGAGAACAGACAAGTATGGAGATTCTGTTGGTTACACATCAGATGATCTGATACTTATACTGGAAATCCTGTCAAGGAGATTCGTCTTAAGATGAATCTACCTGATCACAGGTCGGTCCTCACGGATCAGGAGGTTAATCCAACCAGACTCGGGCGAATGACAAAGCCATATTCGCCCACAAGCTTTATTGCTAACTGTTTTATTACAGGATCAAGCAAAAATGGAGATGGAGACACCTCGTTCCAGTAGAGTCAATTCACCACCCAATGCTCACTCTTAAAGCTCCCAAGTAAAGACATCATGACAACTGAATGACCTACAACACAGCTTCCGCAACTCTGAGAAGTAGTTTCATGATCAAGAAAAGTGTGAGCATGCGGGTCCGAAGGTCACAAATTCACATGAAGGCAATGCTACTTAACAAGGATGATCAAGAAATCAAAGATGAAAGATGATCTCAAAGAAAGCTCAAAGATCACACAAGCCTAAGAGACAAGTCGCAAAGTTCACTACATAATGTACAAAGACATCAAAGATTGATGAATCAAACACTATGAGCTACAAACAGAAGGACAATGCAGTAGAATGCTAGAATTCAGAATGTATTTTCTGGGGTGACCTCCCTTAGGGGGAGATTGTTAGGATTATGAAAAAGTCTCGGTCACCCCCGTGTATTGTTTAGTATAGCATAGCTCGTAGTTAGAAAGAATCACTTGTATATATACCCCTTCCCACCCATGGGAAGGGGTTGGTTGTTTCATTTCATGCTAAATATATCACTTGCACTTTCTCTCTCTAGAAAGACATTTTCTCTCTAAGTCTAATTAGCCAACCCATCATCCATTACTTGTGTTATGATCTCTTGTATACTACATTTACTTAAAGTAAAAACTGCTAAGGCCTCTTTTGGCTGTTAAGCCAAATTGATTTAGCTTAAATACTGTCTATTTAGTAGGTTTAATCAGTTTTATCATGTTTTTAGCAATGTTTTAAGGATTTGAGCTCATTTGCCAAATTTCAAAGTTAAAAAGTCATTCTATCAGCTTATTAGGGAATTTTCCTAAAAAATACTCTTTAGTTAGTATTTTTGTGCAAATCTAGTCTAAAATGAATGTTTCATATGTTGAGTTAAGTGTCAGAAGTGTGGAGTCTTAGTTGTTCGTTTTCAGTTTTTGTCAAAAAAATTAAACAGCCAAAAATATTTTATTTAAACTGTCTCCTTTGACAGCTAATTTTCTAGCTTATTTTTAGTTCAAATTACTTCAAATATATTTTAGGTGTTCATTAGTGGATAGACTTTAGCTGTTTTTAGTTTTTAGGTTTTGATATAAGCTTTTTGAAGCTTATTTTTGTGTCAAAAGTAGTGCTAAAAGCTGTCAAAATTCCCTTTAAGTTCAAAAGTTATGCAATTCACTTAGTCTGCACACTTTTTACCAATGAGGGAAACTGACCCTATGGACAAACTAGCAAGATTATACTTGAAAGAAATGGTCACAAGGCATGGGATACCAGTCTCAATCATTTGTGATCGTGATCCCCCATTTTAACGTTAAATTTCTGGAGGTCATTTCAAGAAAGCTATGGGTACTTGGCTGGATATGAGTACGGCAATACCATCCGGAGACTGATGGCAAAGCGAAAGAACCATTCAAACTCTTGAAGACATGTTTACGTGCTTGTGTGATAGGACTTTGTGAATGGTTGGAGGAAGGGAAAACACTTACCGCTGATCGAATTCTCGTACACCAATAGTTATCATCTAGTATTAAAGCTGCCCACATTTCGAGCACTTTATGGCTGAAAGTGTCGATCACAATGTGTGTTGGGCCGAGGTCGGAGATGCTCGGCTTACCGGTCCAGAACTTGTTCATGAAACAACCGAGAAGATTGTCCAAATTAAGCACATAATGCAAGCTGCTCGTGATCGCCAAAAGAGTTACGCCGATGTGAGGACCTCTAGTTTTTCAAGTTGGTGATCGAGTTATGTTAAAGGTATCACCTTGGAAAAGGGTCGTACGTTTTAGAAAACAGGGAAAGTTGAACCCGAGGTATATTGGACCTTTCAAGGTGTTAGCCAAAGTAGAAACCGTTGCTTATAAACTCGAACTACCTCAACAGTAAGCAGGGTTCATACCACGTTTCCATGGAATCAATCTAAAGAAGTGTTTTATCCCAACGAGCCATCGCTAGTTCGGTTAGATGAGAACACATTGATGAAAGACTTCACTTTGTTGAAGAAACAGTGAAATCTTAGACTCGTGAAGTCAAGAGGGTTTAAGGCAAGTCGAATTCGCCAATCAACATAGTTTCGATGGGAGTCCAAGAGAGGTTCTGAGTTCACATACGAAATGTAAGTATTACGTATTCCGAGAAAAGTATCCGCACCTCTTCACAAAAACCGCACCCTCGAAAAATGCCGCATCTTGAGCCTTGGGACAAGGCTCTTCTAACGGGTGGAGACTGTAACATTTCTCATTTTCAGGTTATTTACAACTTTAATTAATTCCATTATTTATTTTTTATAGTTTTTAAGGTTTCGCTTTTTAATTACATCTTATAGTTAAATCGCGTAACTAAAAATCAGACGTATCAATGTAAACGGACATCAAACAAATTAAAGTTTACATAAACAAGTGTTATATGATTATAGGAGTAAAATTTTTAACTTTTCTTATTTTATTTTTGTTGGTTTACACAGAAACAATGCTTACGATTCGCAATAAATACATTCGGACATACCCGAAAGCACCTTTACCCATCTACACTCAAACAAATACCCACTTTTATACCCAATACCCAAAATTAACTTATTTTGTTTACTTATAACTCCCTAAAACCGGACCTAAGTGTTTGCACAAGAAATAAATACAAAACTCCCACTAACTCCTATTCTACACATGTTAAATCTTACACTTATGTACCTTTAGACCCAAATTACTAAAGATTGTCTCATCACATGTACCTCCCCCCCCCCCCATTTTAGCCGTGGGATGCAATAGTGGAGAGGAGAGGTCCCTTTTGACCTTGTCCATTAAAACCACTTCGAATCTATGGTTTCATTCAAAGGTTGTTTAGGGTTTTTAACAAGCTAAAAAAGGAAGGTCCTATGTAACAAACTTATACTCGTTTCATGCAAGCACTCAAAGCATAAGAATTTCTCTCTTAAACCATACCAAAACCCACGACATACTCTTATAATTAGGTTTCCTAGATCTTTGGATTTTTGTAAGGTATTTCGCAATGGTATTAGCATTCATTCAAAGGTCGTCGTAAGGTACTTATAGGTGTTAACCAAGCTTAGATACGGGATTGAACCAATGATAATCAAGAAAACATAATTAGGGTTTGTTCTTATTTTGAATTTAGGTTATGTGATATTTAGAATTTTGTTAAGGTTATAACTATGTCTTCATCCTACACATCTCTTTAAGGTCTATTTAAAGTATTTAATATTCATTCATTCATTATCTTTTATATACATACTTGTTATATATGTTAGTCACCACCTAGAATTATTTATGTGTTATATAAGGTATTTAAGACCTTACTAAATTCTAATTTTATGTTGTATGTAGTAAAATAATACTTGAAATAAAGGAACATGCTTAGTAAAAGTGTTAAATAAATTATGTAAATGATTTATACAAATATAAATGGTATTGAAAGTTTTATATTTACCAACTTATGTATCAAAAGACCAGAAGGACATGGAAATTCGTTTTTCCACAAGTGTTATGGACTATAAGATAACATTATTATATGTTTTGATATATGGTAGAAAACTTGAAAAATAATGGAGTAATCTAAGTTCCCTAAAGATAAGAATTAATTTAATAAAACCTTGCTTTATTAATCAAAAACCCTAATTAACTTTTATATACCTACTGTTGGAATTCAACATTAAACTCATACACTTTATATTTTATTAAATGATTACTCTTCACAAGGATCGTGAGCATGTAAAGAACTTGAAAAACAGATTTATAACGAAAAAGATATGACACTTACAAGTTTATGTTAATTAAACGTATAAAAGTGACTTTATAAAAGTTATTTTATAAACATACCTACTGTTTCGGATCTGAGATATAAAAAAATAAATATTTTATAAACATAGTACTTTTCATAACGAATCCAAGGGCGTAAAAAACTCGAAAAATGGAATTAAAATGAACAAGTTATGATTTAAACAAGTTACGCATAATTAATTTTATAAAAACAATTTTTATAAACGGTAATGAACAGTAAAAGTTACTGTTCATTAGGGGTTTAATTTTTATAAATACGATATTTTGATAGAGTTTCTCAATACTTAGTCACAAAATTCATAGCTATTCCTTCCCATTTCCATACAGGAATCTCAGGTTGCTGGAGCAAGCCAGATGGCCTTTGATGCTCAGCCTTAAACTTTAGACAAGTCAAACACTTACTAACATACTCAGCTATGTCCTTTTTCATTCTAGGCCACCAATACCTATCTCTTAAATCATAATACATCTTATTAGCTCCTGGGTGTACAGAGTACTTCGACTTATAGGCTTCATCCATTATCAGGGTTCTCACCTCACCCTTCAAAGGTACCCATATTTAATCCAGGTAGTACAAAGTCCTATCACTTCTCTATTCTATCATCTCATCCAAACCTTTCTGCATTCCTCCAGACTCATCTACAGCCTCTCTCTGAGCCGCAAGTATCTTATTCTTGATACTCGACTGAAGGGTCATATTCATAGCTCTAACTCTCTTAGGCTTTACTCTTTCCTTCCTACTTCGGGCATTAGCCACCACATTCGCCTTACCAGGATGGTAGCGAATTTCACAGTCATAATCACTAAACAACTATATTCAACGACGTTATCGCATATTCAACTCTTTCTGACTAAAGATATGCTAAAGACTCTTATGATCTGTATAAATGACACTCTTTGTCCCATACATGTAATGTCTCCAGATCTTAAGTGCAAACACGCCCGCACCTAACTCCAAATCATGGGTAGTATAATTCTTCTCATGAATTTTCAACTGCCTAGATGCATAGGCTATCACTTTACCTTTTTTGCATTAACACATAACCTAGTCCTATCCCAGACGCATCACAATATAACACAAAGTCTTTTGGTCCATCGGGGAGAGCTAGAACATGCGCATTACGCAACTTATCCTTCAAGGTTTGAAATGCCAATTCTTGTTCCTCACCTCAATCAAAAGTCTTACACTTATGAGTCAAGATGGTAAGAGACTTAGCTATCTTAGAAAAGTTCTCAATGAACCTATGGTAATACCCAGTCAATCCTAAGAACGAACGAACCTCAGTTGGAGTTCTAGGGTTTTCCAATTCTTAACAGCTTCAATCTTACTAGGGTCTACATGAATCCCAATACCATTTATTACATGCCCAAGAAACTGCACTTCTCTTAGCCAGAATTCACACTTAGAAAGCTTAGCATACATTTTCTCCTTTTTAAGCAGTCCCAAGACTAACCTTAAGTGTTCTACATGCTCCTCTCGAGTCTTAGGGTAGATTAAGATATCGTCTATAAACACTATTACAAACTTATCAAGATAAGGCCTACAAACTCTATTCATCAAATCCATGAATACTGCTGGTGCGTTAGTCAGACCAAAGGGCATTACTATGAACTTAAAATGTCCATAACGAGTTCTAAACGTAGTCTTTGGAATGTCATCCTCGTGCACTCTCAACTGATGGTATCCAGACCTAATATCTATCTTTGAGAAAAATTACGACCCTTGCAGTTGATCAAATAGATCATCAATACTAGGAAGTGGATAACAATTCTTAACGGTTAACTTGTTCAATTCTCTATAGTCAATACACATTCTAAAAGAACCATCCTTTTTCTTAACGAACAATACTGGCGCTCCCCAAGGCGACGAACTTGGTCGAATGAAACCTTTATCTTGGAGTTCCTTGAGTTGTCACGACAACTCCTCCAACTCAGAAGGTGCCAAATGATAAGGAGACTTTGCTACCGGCGTTGCTCCAGTGATTAACTTAATTCGAAACTTAATTTCCCAAATAGGCGGTAATCCAGATAGGTCATTCGGGAATACCTTAGGAAAATCTCTAACCACAACAATCTCTTCTTGTTTCTTATCACCAGCCTTAGCACCCATCAAAAATCTTGCTTTCTCTTCTGGTCCCTCTCCTAATACTCTAAGCACTTTGCCATCCGGTAGTGGTATCCTCACTACTTTCTCATGACAAATTATTTCAGCCTTATAATTTGGCAACCAGTCCATACCTATAATCACATCAAAACTCCCATGCCCAAAAGGTATCAAGTCGATGTCAAAGACATGACCCTCGATCTCTAGTTTGCAACCCTTAATAACCTTATCAATCTCTACTAGCTGTCCGCTAGCTATCTCAATATCATATTTGAAACCTAATTCGCTGGGCTCTAAACCTAACAGAGGTATAAAAGTGGTGGAAACAAAACTATAGTCGGCACCAGAGTCAAATAAGGTAGTGGAAAAATGATTGTTCAAAGTAAACGTACCCGTCATAATGTTCGGATCCTGGTGAGCTTCCTCCGCTCCGAACATGAATGCCCTACCCCTAGCCTGGTTCCCTTGGTTTCCACGACCTTGACCCCCGTTATTAGCAACAACTTGGTTAGGACGATTTTCTTTTGGTCCTTGTGCCCTATTCAATCTACGACAAGCTGACCTGACATGGTCGGTACTACCACACTCATAATATGCCCTAACAGTTGGGTTTCTAGCATTGACAGGATTCACATTCCTTGACACGCCTCTATAATCCTTTGCCAAATGACCCAGGCGGTTATAGTTGAAGCATGTGCGACAAGGCCCTCCGGGTGCATGGTAGGAGTTGCAGGTGGTACACTTGTGCCAAGTACCCGTATTCTCTCTTCTTATAGGGTTTGCAGTATTTTTGTATTTTATGATTTTCTTCGCGTTTTGCTGAAACCATGTCAAAAAAAATGTTATTTTTACACTTTTAGATAAATGTTTTAGCCCAAAATAGAGTAGTATAAAAAATGTGTGTAAACCTAAGCCCAAACCAAACACTCCTTTATCCTTTTTGTGAGCTCCTACAAAACTAAAAACCAAACACCCCTAGAAGTCAATTAGGCAATATTGACTAGTATATAAAGATTTTGACCTCTTAATAAAAACACAGTTTCAAGTTTATAAAAAAATCTATGTCTCCTTCTTGCTCTTCTGTGAACATCGACCCACCACAAACCTCAACCAAATCATCACCAAAAAATTCAATCAAACACTTCCTAATAATCCTACATCAACACCACATTAATCCCCACCATTATTTCAAGGTTCAATCAACCATGCAAGACTTTTTCAAGATTTTGGGTTTTTGAAGATTTAATTGAAATTGGGCACAATTGAAGCAACAAGGGTTTGATTCAAGTGTAATTGAAGATATTGGTATAAAAAAATCAAGGGTTTTACTAATTTGAGGTGTTTGGTTTCGGCATAAACAAGGAACCCACAAGGTTTCCTTGTTGATTTTCTTGCTTATCTTGCTACATTGTAAGTATACTTTAATTTTCTTTGATCATATTTAATTTTATGTGCATGTGTTCAATTATGTGCTAAGAATCCCTAAGTATTAGTATTGGTGATGTTCTTGATGTTTGGATAAATTGTGGTTATAATATTGGATAGAGATTAGGCTTATAATGATGTTGTAATGTTGTGAAAGTGTGAAAATTGAAGTTTGAAGGGGTTTAAAGCTACCCAAATTAGTGCAGAAAATTAGAGTGCCGTATTCGGCCGAGTCAAACTTTGTAAAACTGAAATTAGAACTTAAATTATGTTAGGGGACATTAATAGCTTCGAGTCGATAGGTCGCACGTCCCGTAACTCTTAAAAATGAAGTTTTTATGGCCTCCGAAAGTTTAGAAATCAATAAAACCGAATTCTGCATTTTATAAATCAATACTTGCTGATGCGATTTTCATGAGCCGTTTTGGGCCCTTTCTGGTCCGAACCGGCCTTCTACTAAAACTAAAAAGTTGTTTAGAATGACGTTTTACCTTTTTACGCTGTTTGCTAAGTCTAAAAATGTGTAATGAGAGGCCGAAAAGCATAGGGGAAAAGTCTAACTACGTTTTTATATGTTAATTATTACATACAGACCTGAAAAAGGGGCATTTTTCGTCCTTTTCTGTCGAGTTTTGGGTCTCGGCTAAAACTAAAAAGTTATTCAAAATGCCGTTTTACTTTCCCGTGAGGCTTGCGAAGTCTGAAAATGAGTAATTATGGGTTAAAAATCTGAGGGTCAACCTAGAAAAGGCGTTGACTTAATAAAAGTCAAAATTAGTACAAAATTTTTTATAAAGGGATTATATGATGTGGTAAGGGTTTAATAAACTTAAAAATGTTTAGACAAGAAATATTATACTCCGTAAGTCGAGTTAGAACTTTTTGTCACTTCTAAAAATAGTAAGGTCGAAAATTAGTAACTTACTAAAAATGGAAACTTTTTCTAAAATTAAACGGAAGGGTAAATAGTTCGTAGGCTTAAAGAAAAACACTTGGGATGTTATTATAAGAGTTTTAAGGCTCATGAAGAGATTTTAAGCACATGGTTATGTATATGCAATACATATGTACATATTATTATTTTTTATAAGCTTATTGATTTCTACTACTTAAGCGTTACGTGACTATCTTTACAAAAGTTTTTACTTGCTTACTACATGACTTCTAAAACATGTGTGATACATGGTTGTTTCTTATGAACTGATTAAAGCTTGATTTGTTTACTACATCATTTGAGATCATTAAATTCCTATATATGAAAACCGTGAGTTTTGAACACATTACTTGTTTTACTTTGGACACAAGTGCTTTTCAAGTTGTATGCTATCCAGATTATTGCCTGAATATTATTGCCTAAGTCCTTTATCTGCTACTTAAGTCCCCTGTTTATCATGAACCGTCAGTTGCTATTGTAGTGAGCGCGAATGTTGTGGATAGATCTATCGGGACTGACAATCCCCGTCTACTTTTCCGGACTTTATGGTTTTTAGATAACCATGTGACGCACTTAACATTTGAGGTATCCTTGGGGTTATTAGCAGTATACCCTACTTTTATTGGGGCAAAAATCTTGTTAAGGTGTCGGTGTCATGAGCTTAGCGCGATAATATATATTCCATTTAGACTTGGTGAATTTGTTTCTCTTGTCTACATTACTTTAATCTTGTGGTTCACTACTCAACATTACTGAATCACTACTTGGATTTCGACAACAATTCTTTTAAATATTGTAACGCTACTTTTCTTACTGGCATATCACTTGATTTATTTCAATACTGCTTTTACTTAAACCTATGAATTCACCAACATTATTGTTGACGTTTTTGCATGTATTTTCTCAGGTTATATCTTGTTAGCTGAGCATTGAGAGCATTTGAGACGCGTGGATATCAACAAAACTCAAGGACTCAGTTTTCTTCACATTCGATAACTTTTTAACTTCAAATATACAAAATGATTCACGTTTGAACTCTTGTAATCTTGTTAAATTATAAATTATTGGGACCTGGTTTTACTTTGAAATTTTAATCGAATGTGACATTTTACTAACGTCTCTTTTGAGGTCGTTTTCTGTAACTTGTACTTTATACTATGAAGTAGCACCCCAAAGTGGTATTCCGTGGAGTTGTGATTTTATGGGGGTGTTACACCACAAGTCATAAAACGAGCCATGCGGTCTAACTCCTCACTTTCCACACCAACATCATACACCTTGCTTTTCTGAAGATTAATTTTTAATCCTGAAACCTCTTCAAAACATTTAAGAATATTCATAAGATTACTAACATTTTCTTTCCACCATTCTCCAAAAATAATTGTATCGTCAGCATACTGTAGATGTGACACCAAAACCTCATCTTCTCCGACCCTAATACCAGTAAAAAATATTCTTCTCTATCGCCTCTCTTAACAAAGCACTAAGCCCTTCTGCCACTAAGATAAATAAAAATGAAGAGAGAGGGTTACCTTGTCTTACCCCACGACCTATGGAGAATTCTTTTGTCGGAGACCCATTAACCAAAATTAAGATAGAGGCCGACTTCAAACAAGATGCCACCCACTTACACCACTTACTGCCAAACCTCATCCGTTCCCTAATTTCCTTCAAGTATCTCCACTCGATACAATCATAAGCTTTCTTAAAATCCACCTTAAAAACCAAACTTTTCCTTTTCTTACTTTTCACAAACTCCACCGTCTCGTTTGCAATAAGAACTCCATCCAGAATATATCGACCCTTGATGAAAGCATATGAACTTCTCCAACAATCTTCCCGGTCAATCTTTTGACTCTCTCCGATATTATTTTTTATAATAATCTTATAAAAACTTCCGATGATACTAATGGGTCTATAATCGCCAAGCCCGATTGGATGCACGACCTTCAGAATTAGAGTAACAAAAGACGCATTGCAACCCCTGTAGAATTCACCTTTCTCCCAAAACCATCTGACCGCCCTAAGAACATCCACCTTAATGACATCCCAGAACCGTTTGATATATTTAAAATTAAAACCATCCGGTCCTGGCGCCTTATCACTCCTACACCCACACACAGTGTTCCATACTTTGCTTTTCGAGAATGAAACCTCTAAACAAAGAGCATCCTCAATAGAAAGTTTGGGAACACGATTGTTTACAAATCTCGGTCTCCTTCTATCACTAGCTAAGAATATACCTTTGTAGAATCTGAAGATCTCACCTTTTATTCTTTGTGGATCTTCACACCACATACCATCTATCATAAGACCCCGAATGCTATTTCTATCACATCTTCTTTTCACCATATTATGAAAGAATCTTGAATTCTCGTCTCCCTCAAAATCCCACTTAATCCTTGGCTTTTGTATAAGAATACTATTCAGTTCATTTTCTTTTTCAATCCACGCCTTACGAGCCTCCATCTATACTCTCATCTCTTCTTCCTCTAAGCTCCTTGTTTCCGCCTCCAATTCCCACTTCATGGCTTCTTTCTTACATAACTCGATATGATGTTTAGCACACCCAAATTTTGCTTTACTCCACACTTTTAAATCCTCTTTAACATTTTTAAATCTATCTCGAACCATACAGTCTGGTCTAGAAGTTTGAACAGGTTTCTCCCAAGCTGCTTTAAATACTTTGTCAATCTTGCCATCTTCTAACCAAAAGTCAAAAGCCCTAAACGGTTTTGGACCAAAATCCAAGTCCATATCCTTAAGAGCAATAGGACAATGGTCTGATAACTTCCTTTCAAGCGTCACAACCGATAAGTTATCCCATTTTCACAAGAACTCCGTTGATACAAGAAACCGGTCCAGTTTGCTAAACTTGAGCCCATCATCGCTGATTCGAGTATATTTATGACCTCCTAATTAGATGTCCACCAACGAGTTTCTCCTTATGAATTCATTGAAATTTTCCGCATCTCTTGCACTGAAATCTAAATTAAAGCGATCACCTGGTTCTCTAATCTCGTTGAAATCCCCAAATAAACACCAACCCCATCCACCGAGTCTATTAACCCTGATATCCGACACCACAACTTGACTTTTTTCTCTGTGATGTGATAACCATATATATTAGCTAAAACCACTTCACCCTCTATCCCTTTCCATGACCCCTTAACCGCAATAAATCTATCCCCACTCACTATCCCTGAACTTCTGAACACATTTGAGTCCTATATCAAGAGAAGACCCCTAGATCTGCCAATTGCATCTACCTAAGCGAAACCGAAATTTTTCGATCCCTATATGTCTTCAACCTACTGATCTTTTAAATTTCTACACTTTGTTTCTTGAAACCCAAACACACATGGTTTTTCATCCCCAATAATACCCTTAATCCACCCAACCTTACCTTTCCTTCTTATACCTCTAATATTTAATGATACAATCTTCATAATAAATGCTAAAGCACACCACCACAACACACAAACCCACAATCAACTACTGCCCTGAAACCTTTCTACCTATTGCTCCCTCCATAGGTCCCTCTACTTCATCCCACAAAACACCTATTTGTTCTCCGATCTTCCTAACATTATTAAATGAGCAAACACTATCATTAAGAGCTTGTTGCTTACCTTTATCCAAGCTGGCACCCAAAGAGGAGTCACTGGCATGTAGATCTTTGCACTCGCCTAAATCACGATCCTTATGAATCTTCAAGTTATTTGAATTAATCGAAGTACTCTTTCTTCTTGTCACACGTTTAGCCAATCGAGAAACCCGTTTTCGGGTTCCATTACTCGATTTACCACTATCATCCAAGTCTCCGCAACCCATTACGAATAATCCTTTTGGCGACATCTTGCATTTTTTAC
>BQNB010011163.1:0-67500 GCA_026074375.1 Tanacetum coccineum
ATAATATTTTTCTTTGATCATTAACTATGTTTAATAATGCCATATGCATACCTTAAGTGATTTGTCGTCGTCAAGTAAACTTTCGACTAACTTTTACGTAGTATGACATTATATTTGTTATTATCAAAATATGAAGATCATTAAATACAAATATAGTTTTTGCTCGAATATTTGTATTAACAATCTCCCCCATTTTGATGATGACAAAATATAAACTCATGCGTATTTAAAAGTTACTAAATAAGTATTTAGTGGATGAGTTTACTTCTCTTCTCCCCCTTTTTATCGAAGCAAAAAGTGTTGTAGATGCGTTCCTTGCAAGTCTTTTATTGACAAATGCTAAGTGACTTGGTTACGAATGCAAAGTAAAGAATAAAGACTAAATTGTAAGTGCTTCCCTTGGTGTATACTCCCCCTCGCTTGGGGCACCAAGGAATCGAGCTATGAATGTTTGCTACAAAACAAAGTTAGTAGACAAGAAAATATATATATGACAATTACTTGTACACACATATACATTTAGGCAACAAACAAACATTATCAACACAACAATAAAAATAATGTTAAATCCATTATAAGGGATAAAACATAAAATTTGGCGTAAAAGCCCATTAGACAATAAATTTAAACTAGAAAAGAAAAGAAAACAACTAAAAATCCTAAATCTTAAGATAAAATCTTGTCTCCCATATAATTCGAGGGGTGAAGTGAGATTTCCATGCGGCTAATGCGGGAAGTAAGGTGGGTTTGATGAGGAGCCGAGGTGGTGTCGAATGTATGAGAACATGTAGTTGACACAATTTCGGAGCATTTGGATCTCATGCCTTGTGGTGCTAAAACATTGACAAAACATGTTGTCGAGGTGACGCATGTCATTTGCATGAACAAAGTCCAAGATGTTTGGAGGATTGGGAAAATCATGATTTCCAAGATTTGGTGGATGGCGAATGTTTTCAAGTGGCGGCGCATTGTTGTGGAGGTGAGGTGTATTGTTGTTAATGTTAACAAATAATGATTGAGTTAATGGTAGTGGTTCAAATCCGGGTGACGGATTTAAAAATCCGGGAGGTGGTCGTGAGACACGTGGTGGTGGAGATGGATTTGAAGAGCCCGGTGGCCAATTGTCCATCGTTGACACATATAGGTTATTTGGTGATATTTGTAGTGGAGGAAGTTCTTGAGGTTTGTAACATTTCTCAATTTCAGGTCATTTTACGACTCCTATTATTCGTCACTATTTATTTTGGTCCGATACGCGTTTACTTTAGACTCACTTGGTGAGATGATGAGGTGTGATGTGTATCTGCTAAGACGATGAATTTTTGATGTAGCTTTTGAGTGGTGAGAGGATTTCAATCTAGGAGGTGGTGAAGGAGTTCTCTCATTTGGTTGTTTCTCACATGAGAGGTGAGAGTAACCTAGTATTAGGATTACTTGACCCTCATTCTGTAGGTTTTACAGACGTTGAAGTTTGGTGAATTTGGTTTTGAGAACTAGTCATGGAATGAACTAGTAAGGTTGTATATGAGAAATGTGGAGAAAGTGTAAAGAAAATGGTGTTTGAGGGTGATGATTATAAGGAGAAAGTGGTGATATGGTTTGTATGATTGTTCTTGGATTATATGGAGACTATGTTATATCCTAAAGTTTAAAATCCCACATAGTATGCAATACATGGTTTATAAGATATAAGTTGAAAAAGTATAAAAAACAAGAAAATTCGAATTTTGGCACTAGCCTTTGTTTGTTTGGTAACATCCATGGATCACACCATAAAACGTAAGCGAATCTACATGATGGTGGAATCCGTTGTCTGCACAATTTCTAAAAAGACCGACCAAAAATAACTTAACTGCGTTTTTGCATAGCCAAAACACAAAACAAATAAAGAAATAGGCAAGTAATGTCGCAAACATAAACTAATCACATGCAATTCATTTCATATAATCTAACGGTTTTGCTCATTATCCTATTAAATAGTACACAAAAACGAATTTTAACAATAGTCTAGTTTAGATTTTAAAACAGAAAATCCCCCAATACATACGTGTTTTGAGTTACCATTATGAATGATCATGATCGTGATGATCATGCAGACCACAACAATAATCATCAATGATCTCACGATTAGTGGAAAATTTGCTCATCATGTCCATTGAGGGATTAAAAGAGATTAATTGTTTACTTTTGAAAGAGAAATGAGTAATTTTGATTATTTTGAAGAGCTTAGATAGAAGAAGCCCATAAGGTAACGGTTCATTTGGAGAGTTTTTGGAATGTAGCATTCGTTTAGCCATGAAGAATGCTAGATTAAATGGAGTAGAGGTAGTGATACAATAAAGCATGTATGCACCACAAGCGGATAACTGATTTAGGTCCATTGTTTCAAAGAATGTTTACTTCTGATAAAGATTTCCTGCGTTCTAAGTTAAAGTGACACACGTTCAAAGCTCATGTAGATGAAATTTAGATAAGTGAGCCGAATTATCTCCACTCTCCATTAATTCTTTTTATGGTTATGTTAGATATGATTGAAGTGGGATGATCAAGGTAAATGAAGTATGGATCATTTGTTTGTGAGTTATTATGGTTTAGAATAGATGTGAGCGACCATTCATTGCTATAAAAGGAGTGTACTTCGTGAGGAAGATCAAAAAGTATTCCGAATTCTCTTAAAGTAAAAAGAAATCAATCTCAAAGATGTCTAACAGAGACAAACCAAACCATTTTTAAATGGGATAAAATAGAAAGGATGATAGATTTTCAAAGAGTAATTTGGGTAAAATCTTTCCATCTAAGTGGTAGAAGGATTGAAAAGCATTTTTAAGGAAGATTTCTTCAAGATTAACTTGAGGGTTGAAGTTGTTATCAATGATTCTTCCTTCACGTATGGTGTGATTTGCAAAATCTTCATATGACATTTGATAACTAAATATTTATTGTGATTTAATGATTAAAATGTCAGTAGATAAAAAATATAATGCGGTTTCTAAGGTGTTATTATATTTAACATGATAATTTGGCTCAAACAAAAGAAAAATAGAGAATCATACAAGTAATAAACAACAAACCTTTATGCACAACCTATGTTTGATATTGCTCTAGATGAATGGAACAAAAAATGCTTATGAATTAAGCACCTCATATATACATTCATGAGACCTCTTTCATGAAGAAAAAGTTTTTGTGTTGTATTAACAATGTAGTTAAACAACCCTTGTTTTGAAAAGTTCCTATAAGTGAGGTTTTATTCAAAAATCATAACTTAGGGTTTTTGGTGAAAATTGATTTTTGTCAAATCACTTCCATTATGTTTTCTAAGTATTATAATAGTTATACATTGCTATTTCTTAGTCCTAATTATGCAAAAATTGTATGAAAAATCAAAACCCCTAAATTAATTAATTTAAGCAAAATCAAAACCATAGACATAAAATTAAGAAGAAAATAATATGAAATCACTTACAATAGTAGTCTTAGATTGATGATTTGTTGATGATCTTTGAGATTAATTGTTCCAATTGCCTCTTATTATGTTTTGGTTTGGAGGGTTTTTTGTGTTTTGGTTCGTGTGTGTGTTTGGATAATAATATAAGTGGTCCCAATTTGTTCAAAATCTATTGTTTACCCGTGTTCTGAGACTTACGGATCAACCTAAACAACATACGGATCTCCATATGGTAGATCTGTGATCCGCAGGTGTCCACAAATACGGACAGAGTTGATTTTCAAGAAAATTGAGATAAGATGTTGTGTTTTGGCATATTGGAATTGTGTTGATAATTACTATTAGTAGTATGAGATATAATTGTTCGATTCCGACTCCTAAGTTTTAAGTGAACCGACGTGCAATGTCATGAATTTCCTTATGGAATTTCAACGAGTCTATCCTCTAGGAGTGGTGTATATCTTTTAGCATAAGTTGAACCATTACTAATAACACAATTAATAATATGAACATTTAGACGACAACAAAACATTCGTCAACACAATTGTAGAGTTAGCAATTCGATGATTGTTTCTTTGTCGTACCTTTTCAATTGATTTTGTATATTCAAAGTATTGACCATAATGACCTATATACAATGAATAACTATTGTCATGTAGATTTTGAAAAAAATCTATGGTCATTTTATAGATTATTTTTTATCTAGAAATAATAGTAATCTCGATTATGTTCACGAATCCGACGTTGATCTAATTGGAAACTTGTAAGGAGAAGTAACCACTTTTGAATAATGATTAAGTTACTTCATTAAATTTCAGCTTACGATTATTTTTGAGATAGATAGAGATAGCACAATCCATGATGATTCCATCATCCTAATCTTAAATAATTAAATTCTTCACGTTTTAAAGGGCTAGTAAATTATATCTGGCATATATTATCGTTGATGCAACTTTCTCAATAGAGATGTTGCCCATTTGGAACTTATCCGCGAGGAAAGTGAGGACGAATTCTAAATGTTTTTTTTTAGCTTCTAGAGTGTTGTACGAAGGTTTTTTACTTAAGTCGATAGCTCCTTTTATGTAAACACATAATCGGAAATGTCGTTGAGAGCCGTCTGCGTAGTTGATGAGAGCTTGTTTTCATCCATATGCTTTTTGACATGCCTTCCCACGGAGACGTACTCGGGCTGTAAGGTCATGGGAGATACAAGAGTCTTTTGTTTCCTAGCGAACCACGATGTCAAACAACATCCCATGGAACGTACGAATACAGCCACTATCGCCTTTTGCGATCAACGTAATCGCGACATCAGCCGCGTGGTCGGAGTCGGCACAAAGCAATTATATTTTCTATTTTTGGTTCCTTTCCTGGATGCCGATATATCCTAAGTGACTAGTTCCTCTAATAACCTAAATATACGCTCACGGCTTCTAAAATGGTATCGTTAGGATTTATTTTAGAAACGAGCACATAAGCCAAACACTAAACATATAAACCGGGTCTAACTTTGGCGGTATAAATAAAGGTAAACTACCAATCAAACCTCGATATTTAAAGCTATCCATGAGGAGTTGGCTTCATCTTCCTATTGACTTGAATTTCATTGACATCGGCGTCATGGTTGGTTTTGGAAACTCCAAACCCAACTTCTTTAAAATCTCCTTGATGTACTTGGAATGACTGAAAAATATCTCGTCTTCCATTTTTTTATTTGAAGACCCAGATCCAATGAAAGAAGTTTCAATCCCCTATCTACTATCTCAAACTCGTCCGTGCAATGAATTTTGCAAAATCAACACACAAGTATTTGACTCGAAGAACCAAATATAATATCGTCCTGACATAATATTTTTAAACAATATAAGATGTAATTTTGATATCTTAGTAAAAAAGTGTAATTATCGACCATTCCAGAATGAAGACACGGTTTTATCAATAAATGCTTTATCTATCATACAAGCTTTTTTTTTTTTTTTTTTTTTTTTTGTTTTTTTTTTTGGGATTCTTGCTTAAGACCATACAAAGCTTTTTAAGTTTAAAAACCTACTCTTGGTTTTTGAAATCAATAAACCCCGGTGGTTGAGCAACATAAACCTGCTTCGTTTATAAAACCGGTTTAGGAAAGCACTTTTTTACATCCATGTTTGATAAATTTAAAATCAATTACACAAAGCAATATGCACAAGAAGTATTCTAATCGAAACTCTAACCTAAGCTACCGGATGCATATGTTGTACATCATAATCTATACCTTCTTGTTTCGAAATATATCCTGTTGCCACTAATCTAGCCTTATTCTATTCTATATATCCTTTTCATCTAATTATTTCTAAAACCCATTTTGTTCCTATGACCCGATTGACTCAAGGGTAAATGGACAATTCCCAAACATTCTTTAGTTACAAATATATTTAGTTTTCTTGCATAGCACAACCAACCTTTCATCTTTAATGCTCTATTGACATCTAGGTGTTTGAATCGTAGATATAAAAACAAAAAAATTACTATGATTATGGGTCTGGAGACCTAAGTTCTTTCTGATTAAGAAATTTCCGATACTTTGATCTAGTGGATGAATTTATGGACGGCCTTAATTTTAATGATTTTTGATCAACATACTATCGACTCATCTTCTTCAATTATAATTATTTCTACTTTGGGTATATCTTTTTAATGGTTTCTTCTTCACCAACATCATCATAAACCAATGGTGAGTAGTTTTTTATGTAGGAGGACTTACAACCGGAATGTC
Organism: Tanacetum coccineum; assembly: GCA_026074375.1. NCBI lineage: Eukaryota > Viridiplantae > Streptophyta > Magnoliopsida > Asterales > Asteraceae > Tanacetum > Tanacetum coccineum. The sequence continues at coordinate 6,204 of BQNB010011163.1, forward strand.
AGTGAGTGTTTTCTTAGACTTTCATTGTATGTTTAATTTAATACTACATAAGCTTACTATTTTGAGGAATACCCAGAAAAACAACTTTGTATGACTTTTGGACTCCAACTTGGATAAGGATAGTCTTTAGTATTCAAAAATGAAACACTTATGCTATCAAATACTTTGAGAATAGTCTAAAGAAGAGTAGCAACCTCAAAATAGTTTCCATAAGGGGTTATTCCTAGAATAGGTTGTAATAATATGTCATAATTAGTATATAAGTTACGCATCAACTACATTACACCAAACTTTTTTCTGGAAAGGATTGTTCGTTAATCAAGTCCAGACATCTCTTGTAAATTTCCATTCTTTCTTTCTACTACCCCAACCTTAGATTGTTGAGTATCTGAAGACGCGAAGTATATGAGAAATGGCCTGTACATCACAATAAGCTCTTGACTTTTACTTCATTTATCAAATTCTCCGACCATGATCCTTTATATAAATAGCATCTTTATAGAACTAACCTAGTTTGGTTTTATGTAATTTTTCCTACTTAATATTTTCAAATTTCTCAAAAGCTTCATTTTTAGTCTTTCGAAATCTAGTCCATGTATACCTAGAATAATCATCTACTATAACTAAGGTGTGTAGATTACCTCCATAGCTTTGAATTGCCGATGGACCAAATAAGTTCCATATGTAATACTTCTAAACATCTTTTAAGTGGAAACTAATATTTTTAGCTTTATGACTTGCATAGCTGCTGTTCTAATTTTTGCATGCATCACAGACATGTTTACATAATTTAGCTTAGTAAGTATTCTAACTAATTCTTTAGATGACAACGATTGAATTAAACCACATATTTTACGTGACCAAAGTCTCTATGCCAAAAGGTAAATTATCCACTACCGTGTCGAGACAAAATTTGTCTTGAACTTATTTCGTTAATTTCATTACGAATAAAACATTTTATCTAATCCCAGTTTCCTATGATTTTACCAGTCTTAATTATTTTCACTACTTCTTCTGTAAATAAGAACTTGACATTTACTGTCACAAATTTGACCGACACTAAGTAGTTAAATGCTAAGTATATCTACTGTTTCTACATTAGATTATAGTAGAAGAGTCATTAGAGATTTGTACATTTGCCAATGATATTACCTTTTAAATTACTTCCAAAATAACATTACCTCGTCCGACGTATGCTTTGTAGGACAGAATAAACTCTTGTTACTCATCTACTTTGGAGCAAACCACTATCTTTGATCCATCATCCGTTCCAAGCATCTATCTCGAAAGCATAGCCATTTCAACAAAAACAAATTCAAGCGTTTGTCCCCAATAATCCCATGGGTTCTGAAAAATGTTAGTTGTGTACAACACTTGCATTTTTTGCAATTGATTGGGATATTGAAATGGATAGCAATTTCCCTATGTACATATCCTTGACTTATTGTTGGTTTTTCCAGATTCATAGGAATAAAAGTTTTGATGAATTGGCTTCCTAGAGTTTACTTCTCTAGGTTTGACGTGTTTTGTCTGAGGTTAGAAAGAGTATATTTATCCTAGCGGATGTGTTTAGACTAGACTTCGGTGTTAGACATAGACCTATAATCGCTTTTAGGGGTGATGATTTTAAATATAGTTATTTTTAGACCTCATCCATGTCATTTATATGTTATTAGTTTCTTCAATAATTAACAAATCCGAACTAGAAAGGACATGTGGACTAAAAACGTGTTTTTTGTCACTATTTCACCATTGTACACCTCGGAATCCAGCATGTGTGTGATTTTTCCGTAGCACCCTATGGTGGATCCGTCTGTCGCTTTTTCAGCGGACGATTCAACAAAACTCATGATTTTAGTTCCGCTTGTTGACGCTTTACTACTATCAAATCCTAGACCTAATTTTAACAACTAGTGATTTTGATTATTTTTAAACCTTTCCTCTTAGTGAATTAGCGCTTTTATCAAATTTAAACAATTTAACTTGAGTTTTCCATAATTTTAGCGCTTTTTCATTAAGTTTCCTTCCAACATGACTTACACCAATCTCAATTTCATTACTTCTCTCAAGTTTCTTAAAATTCTCAATCCATCATAAAATTCATTTTCTAAATGATCTCTTTAGATTTTCAAAATTTATTCTTGTTTATAATATTTTTAAGCTAACTTCACATAGAGTCTATCGTATCAATTAGCATACTATCATTATCAAGAGAAGAAGCTTTCTCACAAAATGAGGAAGAGTTAATAGTTACCTCCTTTGACTACGATCCATAAGACAATTTCATTCGATAGTTTTGTCTTCGGCGTGCATTTACTCTTCGCTCCAAAGAAACTTCAAATGTAATGCTTTTTAAGTTTGTTTGCGAGGTGGTTTGGACATCGCCAATATAGATGAATTGGATCACGCATCGTAAAAATTTTTTGGTCACTCATCTCTTTCTTCATCATGACCCTTTGTCGAATGACTTCTTTTCTTCTCTTGGTTGCCTAACAAGTTACCTTACTTCTAATGAACTTTTTAAAGTATCCTTACAACGGCCGATAGCATATTCTTTCATCATCGCTTCCGGATGTCAAAGTTTCATCATCACTAGACTCTTTCTTAGCTTTCAAGGCAATGGACTTAACTTTTTCCTTTTTGCCTCTATAAATTTTAGAATCTTTTTCCGATGACTACTTTATGTCACTTAGATTGCTATAAACACAATCTAGAGCTAGTGATGACAAATCCTTCTTAATACTTCAATCCGCCAGACCTTTATCCTCCATTTAGGGCGTAGAGCTCTAAAACCTTTCTAACATAGTTACTTGCAAGAAACCTTCATCAAGAGCTTAAAACAGTAATAATAAGTGTTAAATCTCCTCGCAAAACCGCATCAATAGATTCTTCTTCAAGGATAGTAAATTGTATCATAATGTTTGAACTAAAGATCAATTTATTAAATCCTTTACTAGCAATTACCTTATGTGTGATTAACAACGAATGCCTATATCTTTAGCCATTTTACACATAAAAATTCTTGTTTTTGGGTTGCCGTTTCATACCATTTTTAGTGTAACGCGTTAATCAACGTTAACGTCATTATATATCCACATAGATATTAATAGGCAAGATTCACTATTTTTAAGAAGGCATCGGAACTATTGATTTTGTATCAAAGTAGGGGTGGTGGGGGTATGAGTTTGATTGAAACAACTCCTAATCTAAAATTTTGGGTTTCTTTTTTCTGCAAGCGTTGACAAAATCACCAGTTCAATAGAATTAAGCCTAAAGATCTAATCTATTTGCTGTTCCGGCCACTTTCATCTATGAATGGGGGGTCGTGGGTTTGATTTTTCAAGGTTGTCAATTTATTCCAATATAAAAAAGATCACATTCAAAAAGAGGCGTCCTCTGGGTGGTGGGATTGACTGATTGACATCTAGATATTATCACCGACATCCAAAGTATCGATTCCCTCAAACCATACCCAATAAAACTGAACACGAACTATTGTACCCATCTCGTACTGCAACAAGCAGATTACACAATAAGGGGGTGAGGGTTAAAACGTTTACCTATTATACATTAAAACTTAGATTAACTACTATGAGAACTCACGAGATAAACACAAAGTGTATATGTAGTTAGTCTTATAATAAAAATCTAAACAAGAAAGATAACGTCTTACAAATTCAACTAGGTCTTGTATTGATAATCGGCTAGTCGGTTCAACGGCATGGTTTGTAATCTAAAATTGTCCGTGTTATGGGCTCAAAGCCCAAGAAATGCCAAGCCCGGCCCATGTAAACAGCCCATACCGCTACTATTATTGCCATTGGGTAAAAAAGTAACCCTCTCCACACATGGAGAGGGTTTTTTGGTTTTCATTGCATAGTTTATGGTGGTGTAAAACCTCCAACCCAATCTGTTCATCTTAATCTAAACTAACAATGAAATTCAGAAGTTGAAGAAAAGAGTTAAGAAGCTAAAAAGTAAGAAGAAGTCAAGAACTCCACAACTCAAGAGGAGATTATTCAAGGTCATGATAGAGTCTTCTGCAAAAAAGAGTTTAGGTGATTCGGAGGATGCATCCAAATAAGGGAGGAATGAAATTGATCAAGATGAAGGGATTTCATGGTTTCAAGAGGATTCAGAGACTCAGGGGAGGTATGGTCATGATATTAGAGTTAATGTTGCCAGTACAACAGTTACTACTGCTGAGCTTGTTACTACTGCCAATGCACCAGTTACTACTGCTGGTGTATCTGTTAGTACTGCTGAGCCAAGTACTCCTCCAACAACAACAACTTCTATTGAAGATGAAGACCTCACTATTGCTCAAACCCTTATGAAGATGAAGAGTGAGAAATCAAAGGCGAAAAGAGTAACTATGCAAGAGCCTAGTGAGTCTGGAACAAGAGTAAGAGTACTTCCTCTACAAATTGATCCAAAAGACAAGGGAAAGGAAAAGATGGTTGAACCTGAAAAACCAAAGAAGAAGAAAGATCAAATTGAATATAATGCTAATGTAGCTCAAAGACTTCAAGCAGAGTTAGATGAAGAAGCCAAGCTTAAAAGAGAAAGAGAAGAAGAAGCTAGTAATGCTGCATTGATTAAAGAATGGGATACCATTGAAGCAAGAATAGATGCAGATGCTTAATTAGCTGCAAAATTATAGGCAGAAGAGCAAGGAGAGATATCCATTGAAGAAAGGTCAAAGTTATTTGTGGTGCACATGAATGAAAGAAAGAAACATTTTGCAAGACTAAGAGCAGAAGAGCAGAGAAGAAAACCACCAACTAAAACTCAAAAGAGAAACCTAATGTCTACTTATTTAAAGAACATGACTGGATACAAGCACACTCAATTAAAGAACAAAAGTTTTGAAGAGATCCAGATGTTGTTTGAGAAAGTAATGAAAATGTTAGCCTCAAAATATTGAGTCGAACAAGAAGTTCGTTCATTATGAATATTAGGTCTCAGTCATTTATTTATTATATGTTGTAATAGGCTAGAACGGGAATCGGGCTCATTTAATCTAATTTTGTATACGTTGTGGACTAAGGTCCATTGTAATTCCGAGCTCGGCCCAAGTCTAACACCATTCGGCCCATAGTAAGCCCATGTGGTGCAAGTATAAATACCCCTCTCCAAGTGTGGAGGGGGTGTTGGTCTCATTTGTATTTTGTGCAAGTAAATCAACCATCTCATTTTCTCTCTACTTTATCTCTCTAACCTCTCTCTAAAATTATTTCATTATCTCCTATCTTATTTTCTTGTGTTCATCATGAAGTGAAGGTGATTATAGGGTTCCGACATTTGGTATCAATCGCCACGGGGTGATTTAGTTGTGTTCGTGTGGTTTTTATACGTTTTTTTGTGTGTCGAAATTCATAAGTAGTATAAAAGTGAATTTTGATCTTCCTAACTAATCAAGGTTTTATCTTGTTTAAAGATTAGAAAATATTAAAATTTCATTTTTAGTTGCTTTAGAATTTTCGGTATAAAAAAAATCATTTTTTTATTTTTATTATTAGAAAGTTTAATTTTTTGAGTGTTTGGTTCAAAAAGTTTTGATTTTTATGACTTATTAGTTTGTTTACATAAAGACTACGTAAAAATCTTGGATTGAAACTCGTCAAAATCGTGTCTTAAAACTAAATTTTTGTATTATCGAGTTTGAATACAAATTCAGTACTTCCGAAGTTGTTAAATATAGTACATCGAATTTGTAGTACATCTATCGAATTTAGGAAGGGATAATCAAAACAGTGCCTAGCTCAGTTGGGTTTGTGTTGGTGTGTTAAGATCTTATAAAGAAGGTCCTTGGTTCGATTCCCATAATTGTCATTTTTTAGTACAGATATCGAAATTGAGGTTAACTACCAAACTCAGAAGAGTTTAATTCAAAAACCCTCCAGCTCAGTTGGGTTGATGTTGTGTGTTAACACTTGATGCGAAAGGTTCTGGGTTTGATTCTTGCTAGCGTCATTTCTGTGTTATTTTTTATTATTACCGAATTGTGCTTATTCTGAATTTGTGTCTTATATCAAGTTTCGAAAGATATCAACACAAACTTCACCTAGCTCAGTTGGTTAACGGTGTATTCATCTCTGATTCGGAAGGTCCATAGTTTGATTCTTGGCACAGGCATAATATTTGTATTTTTTTTCTTTACCAAAATTGTAGTACTTTCACTTAATTATTGTAAGGTTGATCGAATTTTGTTATAGGCAAATTGTTAGATAATTTCCGTTTGTAACTTTGATCGAATTTGCTACGAAGACTTGTTTGAGAAGTTTGTTCGAGATACAATACCGAAATTTGCCTTGTTCGAGATCCTTTTGTCCGACAAACAGTTCCATCCTATATCGAGCAACACTTGTCGAAATTGACAAACTCGGAAGAAATCGAGATTTGTTACCGAATTTTGTTACCGGATTTGCTTAATCAAATTTGTTAATCGAACTTGTAACATAAAAACAAAACCACATCACAACTTTATCATCTTAAGATCCTACAAATCATTTTCACTTCACATCACGGATAAAAATGGAAACAAAAGATACTTTATCATCGTGTTCGGATTCGGAAGAACAACAAATGCAACAAATTCAAGACAAAGCAAAAAAGAGTTGCATGGTATATTTTCGACAACTTCATTCACACCTCAAGCTTCTTTCAAACAATGACTTAAAAGGAACTCGAACCGAGTCTGGATTCAAACGCGCATTTGCGACACTCTTTGGTCCAGATGTAGAGACTTTCACAGGCACAATGTTCCTAAACATGGATCAACTAGAAAAGCAACTTGACAACGAAGAATTTCAAGAAATTGGATCCATGGATTCTTTTAAAGTACTCGAGACATAGTTTCAAACGTTCATCAGGTCACAGAATTATTTGGATGATGAATATGTTGTAATGACACGCAACTACTTTCTACAATACACTCAACTCGAGATTCCAGAATTCCGTGATACACTGATCCAACACATGGAATCTGTTAAGAAGTCGATTGATGAAAGAGCACTGCATAAAAGAGAGTATGACACCAGGGTGAATGAAAGACAGATGCAGACAACAGAGGGAAAGGTTGATACGTGTAAAGCATTGGATGATAGTTTGGTTGACATAGAAAGCAGTGGGACAGAATCAAAAGAGCAGGATATAAGCAGTAGATCAGGGAATGATGCACATGCTGATGATGCAAATATCAGACCCATATATGATGAAGAGCCAATGGCTAAGGTACAAACGACTGCTGAAATCAATGTCTTTGCTACAGGACAACAGCATACTGAGCAACCTGAATTCAATAATGAAGAAGAGGTTGACCAGAATGCTGAACAATGTCATGACACATGTCCTTTACCTGCTAAATTCACTGATAACCAGACAACTGAACTCTCAAATCAATCCCTCGAATCTGAAAATATTTGTCTCAAAAAGACCGTTGCCCAATTTCAAAAAGATTTTTTAAGAATGGAAGCACATTGTGTTAATCTTGAACTTAAATATCAAAATCAAGCTTTAAAATCGGGGCAACATGGTCAAATTTTGAATGAAACAAGTAATAAATCCAAGATTAAAAAGGAAATAGATTCATATGAAACAATAAACATCGAATTAGAACATAGTGTGGCTAAATTACTTATAGAGAATGAGCATTTAAATAAGGAAAATGAAACTTTGAAAAAGCATTACAAAGATTTGTACGATTCTATTAAAATTACAAGATCTAAGACTATAGAACAGACAACTTCTTTGCTTGCTAATAATGCTGATTTAAAAGATCAGATTCAGGAAAAGGTTTTTGTAATTGCTGCTTTAAAAAATAACTTAAGGAAGTTAAAAGGAAATAGTGTAGATACTAAGTTTGCTAAAACATCAGTCCTGGGGAAACTGGTTTTACAATCACTAAGAAACCAATCAGTTGTTAGACAACCGAATGCGTTTAAATCTGAAAGGCCTCAAATGTCAAAATCACGGTTTGCCTCCCAAGTTGATGTGAATAACAATTTGTCAAAACCAGTAACTCAACACTATTTGCCTAAGAGAAGAGAATCCGTTTTTTCAAAACCTGATCATATGATTGCATCTAGCGAATCTAGGAATAGTTCTAAGAACATGCCAAGATTTAGTTCAAATGACATGGTTCATAATCACTATCTAGATGAAGCTAAGAAAAAGACACAAGAAAGAGATAGGAACTCAAAAACTAGTGTGATGTCTTATGCTAGATTTCAAAGCACTGCTGATGGTAGCAAACCAAAACCTAGGAGCAACAATCAAACACCTAGGAGTTTGCCTGTATCTAAGAGTAGTTGCGTAACAATAATGGCTGTGCCAAAAGCAGATCACTCTAAGAGTTCTAGTTCTTTTTCAGATTCCAAAAACTTTGTTTGTTCTACATGTCATAAGTGTGTCTTTAATGCAAATCATGATGCGTGCATAACAAAACTCCTAAAGGAAGTAAATTCCCATGCTAAGGTTCCATCCAATAAGACAACGAACATAAACAAACCCGTAGAGCAAACAAGTTTTGCAAAGAAACCAGAAAGACAGATCCCAAAAGGACATAGGTTTTCAATCAAAAAGACTTCTATTGTGCATGAGAAAACAATGTCTCCTAGATCTTGTCTTAGGTGGAAACCAACGGGTAAAATTTTCAAAACAGATGGTCTTAGGTGGGTTCCTACTGGAAAGATATTCACATCTAGCACAACCAAGGTTGACAGTGAACCCACAAATGGTTCAAATGACGATATCACTAACCAATTTGAATGCAAACAAACTCTTGATGTTAGTGCAAGTACTCTTAACTTAAATGCAGGTACATCTTTCAATCCTAAAAAAGAAAGACTTAGAGTTTGGTTGCTGAAAAGACTGATATCTCAGAAACCAGGGCTTCAAGGAATTTTTTTCTGATGTACAAGCAATGACTTCTGATCATAACAGTTCAAAACTCGGAATTCACGACCACAACAATGAACCGTCCAGTTCAAAGCTAGTTCCAAAAGTTGTTCCTTCAGCAGACAAGACAGCTACATCACGACAAGAGTTGGAATTACTATTCCACCATCACATAACACTGCTGAGGTCAACATGTAAATATTTTTTTATAAAAGAAAAATACAAAAATATTAAATTTCAAAAAGATAATACAAAATCAAAAAATAGAAAATTTTTCACAAAAATATTCTTCTCGACATGTCTCTTGGAATCGATAACATTTACGTACCTAGAAATGTTGATTAATATCGACACGGGCGTGTAAATGAAGTTCCAACAGGAGTTTCAAATGCTTTCAAAACATGTCATTTCTAATTTTCTTTATGACTTGTAATTGCTCTCAGATTGCAACTCGGACCCAAACGACAAAGGAGGGTGTACGTTTCAGTGCGCTTATACTTAGAGTTAGAAGAGAAGTCTTCTAACATTTGGTTTTTCAAAGATTTGAACACAATTTTTCAAGAATTTCTCACTGACGATTCATAATCTTTCAAAATTGTGTGTTCAACACTCCATCCCTCATAAAGATTTACAAGACAATTCTTCTACAATTGGTGTCATTTTAAAAATGAGTCAATGTTTGAGGGGGAGTTTTAAAAAAAAACAAAGTTTTAATGATTTTGGATACATCATCTCACGACAATTCTTATGTATTCAAAACATTATCAAAAATCTCTTAATAACAACTCAGTAATAATAATGACTACTCAATAGATTGTATGTTATAAGATGATTTAGTGGTTGAGCATAATTTTTCAAGAATTCTTCAATGACAATTCATAATCTTTTAAAATTGTGTGCTCAACAATGCTAACCCTCAATTTTATATTCATTTTACAACTTGGTATTATTTTTTTGGTGTCTTTTTGGTGTCAAACATATGTAAATTTTGAGGGGGAACCAAGTTAATGTTTGCCATATTATCATTGCTCATGCAGCTGAAGGCAGAAGCACAAAGTGATTGATCTGCGGCAGCAGCGCAAATGTGACGGTGAGGATTGCGCGTAGAATGAGATGTCTTCTCGGAGCGAAGGGGGTGGGTAGTGTGTGCCTCGGGCGAACTTGATAGGTTGTCTCAATAGATTACTTCCACTATTGCGCGCGCTGCGTAGTGGGTATCACATACACTCAGATAGTACATCGATATAGAAAATCACTGATGATCTTGAAAATAATAAAGTTTATCTAAAATCGACTCAAAGTGCTTGATACTCTCAAAAAAATTTTATGGTTACGAATCTCATACCCAACAACTCTTAATTTCACGACGCAAACTAAGGCAATAAGGTGTTTAGGTTAGGAAATTCAGTCCAAGGATCCAACCAGAACCGGAGGATCCTACCCAAGGACACTCCATAGTTAGAAATAGCAGTCCTTAGGTATGATTGGAGATGAATGTGTATAAAGGAAGAATGCCGACTAAGATTGAGCAAACACTGGAACAATCACAACAAGGTGCTAAAGTAATACATCTTGGTAACATTGAAGGTTGAAAGAAATTAAAAAGAAATGTCTGGATAAAGGTGGAAAAGAAAGATCCTCCCGTACACCTTAGGCAGAAACCGGGTCAATACATAATCTATCGGTTTTCACAAAGATGAATTCTAATATTGAAGACGACATCATAGACCCAGTGATGCAGTGCACAACCCTTCCCAGCCATTTGAGTTTCTCTCAACAGAAACTTATCTCATTTGTCCATCGAGATACACACGACTTCTATTAAACTTTCTCACTCCGAGTAGTTGATATTGAATAGGTGGCAATCTGCTCCAGCCTCCGAGTACTAAAACCAAAATGCACTAATCAAGTCTAGAGCTAAGATATCAATAAAATAAATCTTATTAGGACACATTCCATTAAAACACTTGTTGAACATCAATAAGTTCACAAGCTGTTAACAAGAGTCCTACGCATTATCCTTGTGATCTTGCCAGAACATTCGAGTGATTCTTAAGGTATTCACAATGAAGATGGAAATCCTGCATGAGCCAACATCAAACAAGCTTTGTATGACTATGCGCATTGCTATATGAAATCAAACTTGGGTCAAATGGAAAGAAACGATGGTGGGATTCTATGTGAATCAAACTTGTTCCAGTAAATGAATTGACGACTTAATCAGAAAGATAGTAACTATCTGATTCACTCTTATCGTGTTGTCTGCTTTGAGACGTTCCGGTAATTAGAACTAGCAAGCATGGTAAATCTAATACATATGTGTTAGAAGATCTTACGCTTTGAGCTGGAAACCCTGTCAAGGAGATTCTTTAAATCTACCTGATCACAGGTACAATATTTATACTATAAAACGGTCCTACAAAAACAAAGGTTAATCCAACCAAATCCGGACGAATGACAAAGCCATATTCGTCCACACAGAGTGCCAATCCTCTTTCCCTACTCGATTGTACAACAGGCTTTTAGTTGCTAACTGATTTTATTTCAGGATTCATATCAAGATGGAGATTGCGAGATGCGTCATTCCAGCTGAAGTCCGATTCATTACCACATGCTCATGCTCAAACTACAAAGACATACTATAAGCATCAAGATTCAAGAATCAAGAAAGCTCAAGTATTAAAGACAAAGACTTCTGCAAACTCTGATAAACAAGATCTTCCTTTAAGATATCAAGTCTATCAAGGGAGATTGTTAGCAAGCTTTCAAAAAGATGAGAAGTATGAGCATGTTGGTCAAGACACAAGATCACAAGGTGGTAAAGATGATCAAGACTGAAGGAAAAAGATTTAAAGATCTCGGACATAAAGACGAAGTCAAAAGACAATGACAAAGGCTCAAGATCAAAGATCACAAAGCATGAAGGAACAAGCCTACAACAAGATAAAGACCAAGACAAAGGCAAGAGCTTAACGACAAAAGAAATCTCATTGATCTCATGAAGGAGTGTCACAATGAACTCACTTCGGGGGAGATTGTTAGCCTCAAAATATTGAGTCGAACAAGAAGTTCGTTCATTATGAATATTAGGTCTCGGTCATTTATTTATTATATGTTGTAATAGGCTAGAACGGGAATCGGGCTCATTTAATCTAATTTTGTATACGTTGTGGACTAAGGTCCATTGTAATTCTGAGCCCGGCCTAAGTCTAACACCATTCGGCCCATAGTAAGCCCATGTGGTGCAAGTATAAATACCCTTCTCTAAGTGTGGAGAGGGTGTTGGTCTCATTTATATTTTGTGCAAGTAAATCAACCATCTTATTTTCTCTCTACTTTCTCCCTCTAACCTCTCTCTAAAATTCTTTCATTATCTCCTATCTTATTTTCTTGTGTTCATCATGAAGTAAAGGTGATTATAGGGTTCTGACAGAAAAGAGTAAACATATTTGTAGACACGGATGTAGAGTTGGTGAAAGGCAGTGAAACAATAGAGAGTGAAGTTGACAGAGCAGTTCCTAAGTTAGCAGTTGGAAGTTCAAAAAAGGTTGCAGAAGAAGAACTTGATCAAGAAAGTTCTAAGAGGCAAAAGACTGGTGAAAGCTCAGAACTAGCTGAAGAACCACGAGATAAAGAAGATGGTGAAATGTCATAAGAAGAGCTACAACAAATGATGATAATAGTTACATAGAAAGGGATGAATGTTACAGCCTTACAAATTAAGTATCCAATAATTGACTGGGAGATTTACACTGAAGGCACTAGGAAGTACTGGAAGATCATCAGAGTTGGAAATCATACTGAGGTACATCACTTCTTTGATGATATGCTAAAAGCCTTTGACAGGGATGAATTAGTAATGTTGTGGATACAACAAATGATGATAATAGTTCCAGAGCAAGGGATGAATGTTGCAGCCTTACAAATTAAGTATCTAATAATTGACTAGGAGATTTACACTGAAGGCACTAGGAAGTACTGGAAGATCATCAGAGTTGGAAATTATACTAAGGTACATCACTTCTTTGATGATATGCTAAAAGCCTTTGACAGGGATGAATTAGTAATGTTGTGGAGTCTGGTTAAAGAGAAGTTCAATTCAATAGAACCAACAGATGACAAAGAAAGAGAGATATGGGTTGAGTTGAAGAGATTTTTTGAACCAGATATAGATGATGAGTTATGGAAGCTTTAAAAGCATATTCATGATTTATCTTGGAAGCTATATAATTCATGTGGAGTGCATCATGTGTCTACAGAGAATGGAATAGACATCTACATGCTGGTAGAGAAGGAGTATCCATTGTCAAGGGGAACTCTTACATTGATGTTGGTCGCAAAGCTCTTGGTGGATCAAGATAATGAGATGTCCAGAGAACTTTTTAGAAAGATATTCATGCAGACTGAAAGACCAAGATGATGAAGTGTTTAGAAGAATCCTCTCAGAGAACAAGGTTTAAATTCAAGAAACTTGATGATTTGGAGGTAAATCACAAGTTTAGGGGAGGATTGTTAGGAATAAAAGGATTCTTAACTGTTACTACTGTTGGTTCAAGTTACAACTGCTGGTTGGAGTTACTGCTGCTGCTCTTGAATGAAGAAAAAGTTCTAAGTCATTACTACTGCTAGTGTAATATTAGTACTGCTAGTATAAAATGTTACTACTGCTAGAAGAATTTCTGCTGTTAGACTTATTTAGTACTGTTAGTCTGTTTTAGTACTGCTAAAGAGATATGTATGAGATATTTTAGGAAAAGATATGTATGAGTAGAAAACGCGTTGTAAGCCCATTAGGGTTCCTTGGTGTATAAAAGGAGACCCTAGGGCATGTAGTTCATATATCTTATTTTTATATTCAGTAATATATAGCTTCAAGGTTTTGTATAACCCTAACACTATCAAGAGTGTTCGTATTAATATATTGAGGCTGAAAGTTTGGTTATCTCTGTGTGTATTTAATATTTACTGTTTTATTGATTATTCTTCTTAGTATCATAGACTAGATTCCGCATAGTCTTTGATATATTCAATCAAAGTTTCTACCATAGTTGTCTTGGATTTATTCAATACAACTAAGCCTTTTACAAGCTAAGCAAGATCTATTCAAGTGGGATCAACAGTAACCATAATTAATAATCCTATTTACTGGGTAAAAATTCATTTTTAGTATAAATATGAAGTATTTACGGGTCAACCCAACCCAACCCATTTTGACTCATAGCGAAAATAATCTGTTTCAACCCTAAAGTTCGTGTTGACCTGTCACGCATTCATCAACCCACTTTCAGTGCCGCTTTGGAACCAAAGAATGAAAGATATGCCAGAATAAACAAATTTTTAAATAAAATGAAAACAAACGTGTCTTCCTCTGGAACATCAGTTTGCGTCAAATTCACAACTGTGACTCTAGGTTCAGGCTCCTCTAAAGCTAATCTCACCTGCACAGTTACTCATGTTCATTAATGACGGGAAACCATAAGATACGGAAAAACCGACAGAGTCAATCAATAATATTAGAGGGAATATGGAACACCGTAAGTTGTTCAAAACATATTAGAACACCACTCTTTCTCTTAAGCATATGCATGTAATCTAACTGATCTCTACAACTACCATCGTATGATGCAAGCATAAACCTATGAAGACTGTACACACATGTATATACGAGCAGAAGTTCAACACTAAGTTTCTCTGTTCCTTGTTAACTTATATTCAATTAGAAGACATTCTAGTATGACATGTTTACTAAACGTGCAAAGTAAGTTGTGTAAGCTTGTTTCTAGATGGTATTAGAGTTATACCATGGTTTTATGCGCATTATATTAGTTCCATGCTGATTTGAAGGTATACGATTCAGCTGCTCAACAACAATATTCACATGGGACCAATTCTGCAAAAATGATGTTGATAAATTAATAAAAAGAAGAACAAGCACCCATACATAGATGAACAGATGCACCCAAAACCCTGCGATTCACGAAACTATAGTCATCGGCGAACGAACCCGAACCAAAACTCACCCAGATATGGCGTTCTACCTTAATGATCAACCTGAACCCAAAACTATGCATGGTTATGAACACGAACACGAGCATGAACCATACAAACACTAAGTCATAACTTGAGTAGTGTTTGACGTGAACCAACTCTTATCATGGAGACTCTCTTCCTCCCTCTCGTTATGTTCTTTCTATAATTTTAAGGTTGTATCTTTGTGAAGGACCAACTAAGAGGCGAGGGGTATAAACAAAGATTTTACCCTCCTCTCTATAACACCCCCAAATAGGGTCGCAGCGGAATATTGTGTCCGGGAGCATTACATCATAGATCAATAGCACAAGATATGAGAATGGCCTTTAAATGAGTCGTTTGAAAACTGATAGATTGGATTTCCTAAATTGTTTAATACAAAATCTCAACGGCTTAACTTGTTCAATGAAAAGATTTTAGAACATAACAAATATTCCCAAAATGTAATGCCTCTAAATCTTTATGCATGACTCCCAAAAGATAGACCACCAATGTATCCCTTGCACTTGTACCTTATTGACCTGAGAAAAACATGCTTTAAAACGTCAACATAAAGTTGGTGAATTCACAGGTTTATGTAAGTATAATGTAGGACCGCAAGATTTCCAAGTGTATGATAATGCAACAGATGCAAACATCATAAAAAGTAATTACGTTTCCCTAAGCTCATGACACTGAAGCTCGACATGTATGAATTGCAATATAAATTGCCAACATTGCCCTTGATGATGTTCTAACCCAAAACATCCTAAATCCGACATGGTATACGTCCGTTGTTTGGCAAACCGGCATAGTGAGCGCTACTCACCCGAACGGGGATGTCAATCCCAAATAGATCTATTTATAACATTCGCGCTTACACAAAGTAATTGACAGTTCATGATAATGGACTCAGAGGGTTATCGCTACCTAGGAAAACACGTAATCATGTTAAAATGTACACTTGCGTCCAATTTGTAAAATAATGCATGTTTCTCACCCCAAAGTTGTAGATCATTGTAATTGTAAACTATGGGGCTATGAACTCACCTCAGTGAATGAAGTGAATGAAATAAATCAAGTGAGTGAATCGACAAGCGAAATCCGAATGCAACCTAATTAAATATAGGTCGTATGAGTACTATGTACTTTGAATAACTAACAACCCATATAATTCTATATAGTTACATCACCACCTAAACATGTTTGTTTAACTTATAAAATTAAACAATATAAATTTATACTTTGTAAAATAATGTTCATGTATTTGTATTTGTAAAAGTGTTATATTTGTCCAACAATTGATCGTTTATGAAAAATAATTGTTTTAACATCTTTATGTAATTATATAATAATATTATATAATTAGTTAAATTAATTTCACAAAAATAGTGCATAAGGTTTTATAAACCTTATATCTTTTTCGTTTTAACTCCGTTTAATACGTTCTTTATATGTATGGATTCGTATTGAAAAACCTAATCAAATTTTACATTCATTATATTGGTATGTACTATTATGAACAGTAACAGCAAGTGAAAATTTATAAAAGTACTTTTTATAAAATTTAATTATTGAAATCGTATATTAATCGTATCTCATTCGTTTTAATTCGGTTTTTAGTGATTCTTATGTCCACGTCTTCGTAATTAAAAGTTTTATCTAAGAAAATTATTTTCCAATAGCCCACTGTTATGAACAGTAGCATGTTTTTAAACTTCTAAAGGCTACTTGAGGATAAGTAGGATTCAAGTGGGGGATATTTGATGACATCAAATAACGTCTATTTTATAGCATCATTTATCCCATGTTATTAACCCATTTTGTATAGTTATTGCAAAGAATTGTTACTTAATCATTTATATTTGAGAAATGCAGTAATTATGGAGTAAAGTATGAAAGTTAGCAAAAGGCGCGCATTCTGGAGCTTAAATGAAGATATTTTGAAGATTACTATTCTGAAGACTAATACGCCGTATCCTGCAAAAAATACAGGGAGGGCGTATCCGTGGCCTACACTCACCAAAGACCACAAATGAATAAATGATCAATTACACCTTAATCCAAGATATAGTATTTAAAATATTCTAAAAAGGAAAAGAATTATTCAAGCGTGGTCCCTACTCCAAGAAACCCCAAATACGTCGTATCCAACTGACGTCCAGACCTTATAAATAGAAAGCTCAAAAAAGAGTTTTTAGTGTGCTAAATCATATTCTCGATACCTAAACCATAAAAGTTAATTTTTAGAGGAGAAAATGAGCAAGAAGTCGACAACTTATCAATTCATAGAAGACAACTGTATTCCATATACTTTATAATCGTTCAGTTTTTGGTATCAATTCATTAACTCTTATTTATCCTAGGGCTAAATAATTACTCTTGTATTTATTATGATGTTTGAAGGCTAATACCTTCAGGTATTAGCCATTATTATGAAGATCTGAATGTTTGGTATTTGTTTATCTCGATTTCTTGATTTATCGTTGTATGCTTGTTTATGTTTATCAATTTATACTTGTTTACGCGCTTTTGTATGCGACCTATCATTCAACTGGATCTAGTAATACGGACCAAGTAGATCTAGAGTCCGGGATAGCTCTCCATATAGTAATTTATACATCTAGAATTATAGTTACACAAATATTGTCCTTCTAAGTCTGTGTCTAGGATACGCTTCGGGCTTAACTAGTTAATTGGATATTGCCAATGGTTTATTGATCGTGTTGACTAGCAGGTGACCTAGATAATTCAACAAGTAACGTTCTGATTCCATTGGATAGTTGGACAAGTGGACTACTAGTGTATGAATTGCCATTAAGCGGTAAGTGGGTAAAGTCTCTATGAGCTAGGGTTTAACAAGATCACCATTGCTTTAATCCCTAAGATAGATTATAATCAGCAAATAAGGATGCTTTATGCGGATGCTTTAATTCTGACAGAATTAATGTGTCTAGGTCTTAGGATGATGTAACGCCTAAGTCTTAAGAATGATATGCCACCTCGAGAGAAGAAATCATTGCACTTAATAAACAAACCAACTTTCTAATCGGATTAATAATGGTTAATACAGTTTTCTTATATTTGGCTAGACCGCTCTTTTATCTTTTGTTAATTAGCTCGCATGGGTAAAAGTGTCTTGAATTGATTGTAGTCACCAACCAAACTGTGCCAGTCTCTCAGGCTGAAAACCCCCTTTTCCCGTTAGAATTAGGAACTAGGACTGACATAGGTTTAGAATAGAGTAGAATTAACATAGATTAGATAACCAAGATATTAATTAAATTGATAGATTTAACCTCGCTTTAAGTGTTCGACACCCTACTTGCCACGAAACTACTTCTGATCGGGTACACTACCCGTTAAAGTGTTGTTTTTGGTTTAGTCGGCAAAATATAAATTTAAAACTTTAATCAATAAAATATACACCACACAACGACACATCAAGTTTTTGGCGTCGTTGTCAGGGAGTGAAATTTAATCTTGATTTTTATTTGATATTTTGGTTTTTAACATTAGATTAGATCTAACCCTTAGGATTAAAGTAATTTAGATTAGTGTATATTCTGTCAATTTTGTATATTTATCCTTAATTGTTTGCTTGTATATATGTGTGTTTAATTGTTTGTGTATCTAATTGTTTTTCTTAATACGTTGTTCTGGTCGGTAGCTAAATACGGCGTATCCACTTCTATTGGATATGGCGTATCCAGTTCTCTGTCCAATACAGCGTATTCACTCAAACTGATTAATATGGCGTATCCACTTCCATTGAATATGGCGTATCGATTATCTGGAACAGAAGCTGAAATCTTGGTTTTCCTATTTGATTTTTCGTGCTAATTTTTTTTATCTTTCTTTAAAGCAAATCCTACGGTTTGTTTATCCCTTGTTTTAGGTAGTGCATAACAAGGAGTTCTACGAACGAACTATTTACACCTTACAAAGAATCTGAATGAGAATTTCGATCATTAAGGAGACACTTTAAGACTCTAAGCCTTAACGAATTGAGATCGCCTGATTTCAATCTACTTTCTGACCAAGAATACTCGGAGGAAGAAGAAGAGGAAGCAATGGCGGAAACAATGGAGCAATACATGAGCAAGACCCGAACGGACTATGGATCGGGAGTCGCTAGGCATAAAATTGATAACAAAGATCAATTTGAACTGAAAGGACAATTTCTTAAGGAGCTTTGAGAAAACACATTTAGCGGTTCGGATAATGAGGACGCAAATGAACATATTGAGAAAGTTCTCGAAATCATTGACTTATTCCATGTTCCTAACATCAATGTGGATCAACTAATGCTTTGAATCTTCCCTATATCCTTAACTGGAGCCGAAAGTCTTTGGCTAAGAAATGAACCAACTGGTTCAATCAAAACTTGGGAAGATCTTAAAACTAAGTTTTTGAACAAATATTGCCCACCTGGTCGAACTCGAAGAAAATGGAGGAAATCAACAACTTTTAGCAAGAACCAGATGAAACCCTTTATCAAGCATTGCTTTAATCCTGAAGATATATTATAATCAAAAAATAAGGATGCTTTATGCGGATGCTTTAATTGTGACAGAATTAATGTGTCTAGGTCTTAGGATGATGTAACACTTAAGTCTTAAGAATGATATGCCACCTCGAGATAAAAAATCATTGCACTTAATAAACAAACCAACTTTCTAATCGGATTAATAATGGTTAATACAATTTTCTTATATTTGGCTCGACCACTCTTTTATCTTTTATTTATTAGCTCACGTAGGTTAAAGTGCCTTGAATTGATTGTAGTCACCAACCAAACCGTGCCAGTCTCTCAGGCTGAAAACCCTTACCCCGTTAAAATAAGGATTTAGACTGACATAGGTTTAGAATAGGATAGAATTAACAAAGATTAGATACCCAAGATATTAATTAAATTGATAGATTTAACCTCGCTTCAAGTGTTCGACACCCTACTTACCACGAAACTACTATCGATCGGGTACACTACCCGTTAAAGTGTTGTTTTTGGTTTAGTCGGCAAAATATAAATTTAAAACTTGAATCAATAAAATATACACCACAAAACGACAGAATTAGTATCGTCCTCTATCGGTCTCAAATCCACATCGCCAATAGCAATCAACTCAAAGTTCAGCTCAGATATCCACCATACAACCGAAGAACATATCTTCTAGTAATTTTTTTTAAATACGTAAAAAATTGTCCATACAGTCCTAGTGACATTCACCAGGATTTTGTTGAAACCAGCTTGTTATATTTTATGCGAACGCAACGTCAGGTCTAGTGCATCTTACTGCATACATAATAGATCCCACAACCAAAGCATAAGGTACATTTTGCATGCGCTTCACCTCTTCAGGTGTTGAAGCACCTTGTGTTTTGTTCAAGTCAAGTCTTTCTTGCATGGGGATATGACCACGTTTGGAATTATCCATTTTATATCTCTTTAAGATCTTATCCATGTAAGCATTTTGACCAAGTCTAATCAATCGCTTTGACCTATCTCTATAGATTTTGATTCCAAGAATAAATGATGCTTCCCCCAAATCTTTCATAGCAAAACACTTTCCAAGATAATCCTTTACACTTTGTAAACTTAGAATGTAATTTCCTATGATTATTATGTCATTAACATATAAGATGAGGAATGTAACATTACTCCTACTAGCCTTTTGATATACACATGGCTCATCAAGATTTTGAGCAAAACCAAACTTTTTGATTTCCTCATCAAATCTTTTATTCTAGCTTCTTGATGCTTGCTTAAGACCATAAATGGATCTTTGAAGCTTGCATACTTTTCTAGATGTTTAGGAATCAACAAAACCTCAGGTTGTAACCAGATAAATGTTTTTCATCAAGATAACCATTTAAGAAGGCAGTTTTGACATCCATTTTCCATATCTCATAATCATAGAATGCCGCTATAGATATGAGAATCCTAATAGCTCTAATGTCAGCCATGGGTGAGAACATTTCTATATAATTAACCTTGAAGAGTTGACTATAACCCTTTGCTACAAGATGAGCTTTATAGGTGTGTATAATGACATCCATGTCAGTCTTTTTCTTAAAAATCCACTTACTCCCAACAGATTTACAATTAGGAGTAAGATCGACCAATACCTATACCATATTGTCTATCAAGGATTGCATTTCCGTATTCATAGCATCAAGCCACTTATTAGATTTTGGATCTAACATTGCGGCTTTATAGCTAGTGGGTTCATTAAGATCCCCTAGACTATGCTCCTCCACCTCTACATTTAGACATAAGCGGTTTGGAGCTCGATGTGTCCTTTCGGACCTACGAATCGGAATCACTTCCTCTTGTGGTGGTTCAAAACCCTCCACCTCTTGAGGAATGTTGCTAGTGATTTCAGAAGGTGTTGTATCTTCTTCTTCTTGAATTTCTTCAAGATCTACCGCCCTCCCACTGATTTCTTGACTTATGAGACGTTTCTCAAAGAATTCAGCATACCTTGCAACAACAATTTTGTTTTCAGGTGGGAAGTAGAAATAGTAACCCATCGTTTCCTTTGGGTATCCTATGAAGATACACTTAACAGATCTTTGTTCGAGTTTGTCAGGCGTATCTCTCTTCACAAGAGCCTCACATCCCCAGACCTTTAAGTAAGACAAGTTTGGAACTTTTCCATACCACAGTTCATATGGTGTCTTATCTACCTTCTTTGTTGGAACCATATTGAGAATGCGTGTTGCAGACTCTAGAGCATAATCCCAAAAGGATAAAGGCAAAGTTGTAAGATTCATCATAGATCGCACCATGTCTAACAAAGTACGGTTTCTCCTCTCAGACACTCCATTATGTTGTGGTGTGTATGGAGGAGTAAGCTGTTGAACAATTCCATTAGCTTTTAGATAATCTTTAAACTCTTGGCTAATGTATTCGCCACCACGATCTGATCGTATTGCCTTAATGGTCTTCCCGAGTTGATTTTCAACTTCATTCTTAAACACCTTGAATGTTTCAAAGACTTCATGTTTATGCTTAAGTAAATAAACATAACCATAACGACTATAATCATCCGTGAAAGTAATGAAGTAGCTAGCACCTTGTCTTGACACATGTCTAAGTGGACCACATACGTCAGTATGTATTATTCCAAGAAGATCTTTTGCCCTTTCGTTACTATGAGGAAAAGGTTTCTTTGTCATCTTGCCAGATAAACAAGATTCGCATTTATCAAAAGATTCATCATCCGTTGATTTTAACAGCCCATCTTGTTGCAGCTGTTTAATACGTTTCTTGTTTATATGAGCAAGACGGCAGTGCCATAGATAAGTAGAGTCCAAGTTACGCTTGACTCTTTTGTTGCTAACACTATAAATAGAATTAACGTTTGGTACAAGATCATGCATATCAATTTCATAAATACCATTACGAGCAATAGCATTAAAATAAAGAACATCATTCTTAGAAACTAAAATTCCATAATCCGTAAAACATTGAACAAATCCATTGTCAACCAAACGAGAAACTGAAACAACACCTCTAGTTATAGTAGGTGCATAATGACAATTGTCTAAACAAATCACAAGGCCATTAGGTAAAACTAAGTCAAAACTTCCAATAGCTTCTACTTGTGCACGAACTTCATTGCCCATGTACAAGTAAAGAGCTCCTTGTTTTAGCTTCCTTTCAATCCTAAATCCCTGTTTTGTAATACAAATGTGAGTACCACAACCAATGTCATACACCCAGGAGTTATTATTAGGGAAAGAAAACAATTCTATTGTGAAGATACCTGAAGAACTGGCAGAGCCAACTTGCTTCTTTTTCTTCAACAACTCAGCAAGATAAATAGGACAGTTCCTTTTCCAATGTCCTACCTCCTTATAGTGGTGGCAGGCATCATCCTTAGTTGGGTGCTCCATAGCAGTAGGCTGAGGGATTTTAGGCTTAGGGATATAAACCTTCTTATCCTTTCCCTTACCTTTAACCTTATTCTGGCCTTTTGCATTAAGCGATTTCTTATTGGCCTTCTGATTTTTACCACCTCTAATCATCATTACTTGTGGTGTTTTAGCCTTTTTAGGTAAACCCTTCTCATACTCAATAAGCATAGCATGAATTTCACCAATTATCTTTCCCATGTTATACATATTGTAATTTCTTACAAATCCCACAAAATCTTTAGTAAGGCTATTAAGAATTAAGCCAATATATATCTGTGTGGTATTAGCAAAACCAATACGGTTTCCAGTTTCTCGACATAACCTTTCAGCTTAAGGACAGAGCGCCAACAACCGGTTTACCTTCCGTCTTGTTTGTATGCATGGAAGATTGGATAAAGTCTAACTTCTCCACTCTAGCTTTGTGTTTCTCAATACATAGATCTAAATGCTCCTAAACAGGTCATACGATAATGCATTTCAACTTTGCATGTAGTTCAGGGTCATCCTCCCCTAAGCATAAGACAAGAATCTCCAGTATGAGCATCATATAGAGCTGTCCACTGAGCCACAATATTTGGTTCTGCAACAGGCTCAGGAGCAGGAGGTAAAGGCTGTTCAATGACATGCATTTTCTTCTCGACTCTCAAGACTAACTTAAGTCGAGCAAACAAGTCATTGAAATTATTACCAGAAAGTTTTTCTTTTTCAAACATCGACCTGAAATCCGAATGGTTTATGTTTTGAACAGGTAGTGCCATCGCGGTGGTAAGGGAGTTAAGGAGGGGAGTAACAGGTGGGAGTTCAGGGGGGTGGGGGTGGGGCAGGGGGGATGATTTTATGATTTGTCTAGATAGGGGCAAGGGGGGGGGGAGAAGGGGGTGGGCATAAAGGCAGGTAGTGCATGTGAGGGGAGGGGGGTTGAGGGGGGGGGGGGGAGGGAGCGTCGCTAGAAGAAGTTCAGGTGGAGGGGACTAAAGGAAGGGGAGATTATTAAAAGGAGGGGGGGTTTGGTAGGGTGCGGAGGGGAAGGGGAGGGTTGGAGTTAGGGAGAAGGTGGGGCGGGTCATCGAGGGGGTGGGTTGACGGGTAGGGGGTTTTGTTGCTGGGATTGATATTGGGAGAAAGGGAATCAGGTAGAGGGGGATCAAAATTTTAGAAATCTCAAAACAATTAAGCGATATTGAGAAAGAGAGGGAGGAGGACAAGGGTGAGGGGGGGAACGGGGGGGGGAGGAGGAAGGGAGGGGGTGAAAGCGTTGCCAGAGGGGGGATCGAAGGGGGGAGGTAGGGAGGGGAAGGGGCGGGCCAGGCGGGAAAGAGGATGCATAAAGGTAGAAGGACGAAAAAGTAGGGTAGGGTAGGGCGGTAGTGAGAGGGGGGGGGTCTAGGAGTAGGGGGTGGGTAGGGGATCCTATAGGGGGGGGAGGTTAGAAGGTTAAGAGGGGAGGGGGGGTAGTGGGTCAGGTGGAAGGGGAGGAGGTGGGGTAGGTGAGGGGTTAGTATAGGAGGGAGGGGAGGCGGGGGAAATAAGGGGGATGTATTTGAGGGGTGGAAGTGGGGGGAGGTATTAACCATTAGGTTAAAGAAGTGGGGTGCATGAAGGGGGAGAAGCAAAGGGGGAAGAAAGGGGTGTGAGGGGGGAGGGGGGGTGGAGGAGAGGGGGGGGGGGGGGGGGGAGATAATTGGAAGTGTATGAGGGGGGGGGGGGGGTTAAGGGGGGAACTATTGGGGGGGGAAAGAGGGGGAGGTATAGGGGGAAAGGAGGGGGGGAGGGGGAATAAGGGGAAGGGGGGCGGGGGGAGGGGGCTAGGCGGAGAGGTAGGCGGGGAAGGGGGGGCTGATGAGATGGAACCGGGGGAGCGTTAGCATACAGGTGGGGCAAGGGGGGGGGGGGGGGGGGGGGGAGGGGGGGGGCGGGTGATAGTGTGGGGAAGGGGCATGGGGGGTACATCCACAACGAAAGGAGAGGGGGGTACCTAGGGGCAGGGCGGGGGAGGGGGGAATGAGGGGGGGGGGTAAGGGAGGGAGGAGGATGTAGGGGAAGGCGGTAGGAAGGCTAAGGGGGTGGGGGGACGGGATTGAAGGGCGTACGGAGATAATAGCAAGGGGGGAATAGGGGGTTGAAGCAAGGGTTGCGCAGATAGGTGAGGGAGGGGGGAGGGGAGGGGGGGGGGAGAAGGGGAAGAATAGGGGGGGTAGGCGAAAGGAGGAGGGAGGGGAGGGGGGGGGGGCGAGGAAAAACGAAGGAGAGGGGGAGATAGGGGGGGGGTAAGAAAGGTAAAGGTATAGAGGGTAGGGGGGGATGGGGCGTGGGGGGTGTCCGTAAGGATAGGAGAGGGTAGGGAAGTTGGTGGTAGATTAGGGGGGTGAAGTATTGGAGGGGTAAGGGAGAGTTGGTAAGGAAAAGGTAGGGGAAGGGGGGGTTAGGGGGAACAGAAGTTATAATAATGTAGGGAGTGGGGAAGGTGAAGGAGAGGTTAAGGGGAGAAGGGGGGCTCGGTAGAAGTTGGTGGAGTGTAGAGATAGGGTGGGGGAGGAGAGGGGGAGGGGGGGAGCGGGGATAGGGAGGGGGTAATAGGTGAGGGGGTAGAAGGGGACACGGGGGTGCCGTAGGGGGTAGGGAGGGGGCACGATTAGTAGTGTTTAGGGAAGGGGGTGTGTAGGCTACAAAGGGGTGGGAAGCGAGGGGGAAGAATGGGGGGCAAAGGGGGTGACGAGTATACGGGGGGGGAGGGGGGGGGTAATGAATTAAGTGTGCCGCGGGAGGAGAGGGGGGACTGACAGGGGGGAGGGGGGGTTAAGGATGGAAGATAGGGGGGGGGGGAGGAGGGTTCCGGTGGTCGACTTTTTGTCAATATTGTTAATCCTGTGTTTTTTCACTCTGTTCTCTTCTCTTTACTCTTTTTTTCTTACTTCCTTTTTTTTTGCTACTTCTATTCTCTTTTTTCATATCGCTTATCTGCTTTTTAAGAAAAAGACTAAAATGGATGGCATTGTACACACCTATAAAGCTCATCTAGTAGCAAAGGGTTATACTCAAACCTACGGGGTTGATTATGAAGAATTTTCTCACCGTTTGTGACATTTAGAAGCTATTAGGATTCTTATAGCCATAGGGGCATTTCGAAGACTTATGAGATATTGGCAAATAGATGTCAAAACTGCCTTTCTTAAATTGGTTATCTTATTGAAGATTTTTATATGGTGCAACCTGAGTTGTTGTTGGGGATTTCTTAATTATCCTAGGAAAGTTTGCAAGATTCAATGATCCATTTATGATCTGAAGTAAGCATTAAGTAGCTTGAATAAAAGATTTGATGAGGAAATCAAAAGTTTAGATTTGCTCAAAATATTGAGAGCCATGTGTATATCAACATGGCTAGTGGGATTAATGTTACATTCCTCATCTTATATGTCGATGACATAATTATCATAGAAAATCATATTCCAAGTTTATAAAGTGTAAAGTCATATCTTGGAAAATGTTTCACCATGAAAGATTTGGGGGAAGCAGCATTTATTCTTAGAATCAATATCTACCGAGATAGATCGAAGCGATAAATTGGACTAATCAAGTTTGCTTAATGGGATAAAATCTTGAAAAAATTAGGATGGATACTTCCAAGCGCGGTTATATCCTCATGGAAGAAAGACTTGACTTAAATAATACACAAGGTGCTTCAACACCTGAAGAGGTGAAGCGTATGCAAAATGTTCCCTATGCTTCAGTAGTAGGATCAATTATATATGCGGTAAGATGCACTAGACCTGATGTTGCTTCGCGTAAAACTTGACAAGCTATTTTCAACAGAATTCGGGAGAACCACATTAGACAGGTGTGAAAACCATTCTTAAGTATTTAAGAAATACTGAAGATATGTTCTTGGTTTAAGATGGAAATCCTGAAGCTGAAACTTGGAGTTGATTGCCTATTTCGAGCTGGATTTGAGATGTAGAGATGATATTAAATCTAAGACAAGAAACGTCTTCATTTTGAACGGTGGCGCGATCGATTCGGAAAAAGCTCCAAGAAAAGTACCACTGCAATGTCTGCTATAGAAGCTGAATACATAGCTGCTTCAGAAGCAGCAATGGAAGCTGTTTGGATTAAGAAGTTTATTTCAGGGCTTGGTATTGTACCAATAATAAACGAACCTAGGAGCATAGGACTTCGTTTAGCTAGTAGTTTCATGTAGATCTGTGTTTAGTATTTGGATAAGGGATGTTAAGATAATTTTATTAATGATAAAGATACGTGGTTATGAAAGTTTTATTATTTAATATAAATTGTGTCTTATATTTACATGTTTAATCCGTGAATAATATTTATTATTCTAAATTAGTCCATTGTCGATCAACAATATGGGAATATTGCTGAACTAAGACAAATTTGAGTGATTGGTGATATCTTGGATATTAAAGGATGTGTCCGCCAAACTTACATGATACTCATAAGATGAATATTAGACTTCCCCAACTAACAAGATTATCACTTTATGGATCGGCTTCATTAAGTGAATCTTGTAAGTGATTTTGTTTACTAAATCCTTATACTTGAGATGCAAGTAGGTTTGCATGTGTAGATAGTTTTCATTGATTAGTCTTTAGTTATACCTGAATAAGGTAGCTAATAAGGACTATTTCAGAAGTAATTATGAAGCAAGGCTGGACATGACAACTTTTAGTAAATATAATGAACTTGTTCCTTTAATGTTGATGAATGATGCCCACCGAGCCCCTCGTAGGATTAATCAATTGTATGTGTGGTCGCACCAAAACTCATGTAGATATTATCTCTAATGATTTTTGGTATCTTTATTAATCATATAGACCTGAGAAACAGAATCATTAAATAATTGAATGACTTTGATCCATATCTATTTTTAACACGGTATCTGAAACAAATGGATTGTAAATACATAAATCATTTATCTGTGGCTTTATAAAACCACACTTGGATAATCCTGGGAGAATTGACGTGTTGCTAGACGCTTACCAATGTTATTATATTATTTGATACGTGTCCAAGTGGGAGCTGTTGGAATATGTTCACGTAAAATAATATATGTCCGGGAATTGATTCGAGCCTACGGGGACGCACGCGTTAATACGTAAAACAATTAATAATAAATATATTAAATGTAATATATTTAAGTGATAAAGCTTAAACGAGCGTTAAATATTAATTATATATTTAATGGGAAGTTTATTAGTTGTAAATAGTTAAACAATGGACTAATATGCAATTATGGAGAAAAAGAAAGTGTGGGAATTATTTTTTTTCCTTAGTCAATTAGTTTCTTAATCTCCAAGAGGATGTGAAATTGCCTAACTTGCAAGCCAAGTTGCATGCCTATATAAAGAGATACAGGGGATCATTATTTAGACAACTTAAAAACATAAATCCTTAAATCTCTCTTCTCCCTCTCCCTTAGCTTATACGATCGAAACAAACCCCAAGGGGTTTTCGGTTTGTGTTCGATCGATCCAAACAACCCTTTAGGGTTTTCGTGTTGATTGATTCAAGATTCGATGACGTTTGGTTTGCTTTATCACTACTAGTATTAGCATACTTAATTGTTTGCTACGAACGTATTGTGTGTGTTGAAGTAGAGAGATCTCTCTTTAGATCTTGGGTGGTTATTGCGTGGTATTCGCATTTTTACATCGCGTATATTAATGTGTTTACGTAAATGCTTAAAAGGTACACATTCTTGATCCTTTGTTTATTTGAAATTTATACCATTGTTTATATGTTTTTTGCTGCGTACTCGTGATTTCAATTGATGAATAGTTGTTTTTAACTTTTTATATATCATAAGTGACTAAAATGTAAGAACAAAGAAAACTAGACCAAAAACGAAAGTGATTTAAGCTTTAAAACACGAAAAACGTGAACGGGATTCAATCTCGTTCTTTAAAACTTCAAAATCTAAAATTTTAACCCTACGAAAGCAAATCTAATTTTCTACAGTCCTATTTGATAAAAGAAAATTTTCTAAAAAAGAATTAGATTTTTTTGACTTTTTATAATTTTTTATGACTTAAAAACGATTTTAAACTTAATTAAATATTAAAAATACTAAACTATTTATAAAAAATTTGAAAAAATTAGCAAAAGTCCTAAATGTTATGAGGAAGGCGGGAAAAATAAGCTGGTTAAGCCAGCTTATCAAATAAGCTAAAAATAAGCCCAAACAAGCTACGACTTATAAATAAGAATAAAGGCCCAAAATGTGGTTAAAAATTAATGGTGCAAAAGAAAACCGAAAAAGACCCAAGGGCGAGTGGTGTGTGGTGTGTGAGTTAAAAGGGTTAAGGGTTTTGAGGTCCAGGGTTCGAGCCCTGCTCACCTTGGACTTCCACCTTCCCATTTTTGCTTTTTGCCAAACTTTAAAATAACCGAATATTAAACTTTAAAAAAGTGACTTTTTATATAACTTAAAAATAAGCTGGGAAATAAGCAAATTAAAAAGACAGAATTCACTTTTTTTACTCTAAGTCCTGAAGGCTAAAGTGTTTGCTATTCTAGGGACAAATAAGCTAGCACAAAGGCAAATAAGCTAAGAAAGGCACTATACTACTCCTAATAACAAGTAAAAATAAAAATAAGCAAATGAAAACAGGCAGAAAAGCAAAAAGGGGCAAATAAGCTAATATGGCTAAACTGCATACCAAAACAGCAACAAGAGGCACTTTTGGGCTTATTTTTAAGCACCAAAAGGGAACCTTATGGCTTAATGAGTTGTACAGCTAAAAATCTTGTACAATAAGCTATTTAGAACAACAAAGAAAAAGTAATTTGAAAAACAAATAAGCCTTGAAAAAGGCTTAAGAAAAGTGGTTGTGCACTCAGCACAAGCTGACTTTTTCAAGTTATTACAAGACAAAATGGCCAACTGCAGACCTCAAAATAAGCTAGAAAATAAGCTCCAATTTGAAAAATAAGTTAAAACAGATAGAGACTGACTCCTAATGAGCTTATGCTCAAAATTTCAAAAGCTAAAAACAATTTTAAGGAGCTAAAAATTGAAAATGAAAAAGGCACTTTTAACACTAGAAAATGAATTGACAGATTTTTAATAAAACAAAGGTAAACTAAAAAGACTCTTGACACTATTGCATTAGGACACAAATAACAACACTAAAACAATTCTTAAAACCTGTTAAAAAGATTTTAATCTAAGAAGCAATATAAAACTGTTTTGTCACCAACAGTTTTAAACACCACTTAAAAAAAACTTGAAAACAACTTTCAAACCTTAAAACTTTTGAAAACAGATGGAAAACAACTACAAAAGGCTTGTGAAAATTGACCAAGTGACCCAAATGGTTTTTTAGACAGATTTGACCCACTTTGTCCCTTGACCCAAACACCCTTTTAAATATGAAAATATCTTTTAAAGCTATTTTACACTGAATTAAGCCAAGTTTACTGAAAACAGATGATAAACATGCAATGTTAAGCCAGAATAATCAATAAGCACACAAAGATAAGCACTAAAACAAGCAAATAAGCTATAAGCAGTATTAAAGGTAAATAAAGACAGATTTAAAGTAAAACTTAAATTAATGACATATAAGCAACAATCAAAGACAAATAAGCATAAATAACATAAATAAGCAATAAAAAGTAGGAATAAGCAGTAAATAAGCAAATGCACAGTAATAAGCAAAAATGAAAAAATAAGAAAAACTCACAAGGGTCCAAGCTTTTGGCAATGATTCAAAGACCCAAATCAGTCCCAACCAACCTATGTGCTTCCCATGAAGCTCTAAACCAAGGCCATCCACAATCTACCTTGCTCCTTTGCTTTGAGTGACAGATTCCTTTTTTTTGGTTTTTTTTTTATTTTTGGTATTTTGAGACAGAAAAAGTAAACACTCTTTATATAAGCTTTTAATGATTTAGAAGCTTATATATGAGCTTAAAAACAGTAAGTAAATGACAATTAGTGTAAATGACAATATGTAAAGAAAACTTTTAAAATTTCATTAATCTTAAAAAATTACAATACTTGGAAATGTAAATGACAGGAAATTAAAATGCAGTAAAGTAAAATGGTCTAATTAGTTTTAAAAATAAGAACTAAGGACAAAAAACTAATAAGCTACAATGGACTTCCTATTTATACTAAAAGCTCTATGTCTTGGGTCTTCAATTGTGCTTATTCCGTGAGAGGCTTCAACTGGTGTGTTTGTTGTGTGAGAGAGATCAAAAGCTCAATCTAAGCCATCCATTTATCTTGGTCTTCAAGGTCTTTGATCCTGACCCTCCATCCTTTGTCTTCTTCTTTTGTCGAATAGGGTCATTAAGGATTGCCAACATGGCAAATGTGTTATCCCAAAAGCTTAATCCATTTCACAACATAAGCTATACCAATAAGCAAAAAGGCTAGAAAGATAGAAAGAAAAGTTAGAAGATTTATTAGAGAGAAACTAGAGAGGTGGAAGATTACACACACACACAAACTATGCAAATGGTAACCAACACCCTCTCCATGTGTGGAGAGGGTCCTTTTATACCCTTGAGCCATAAGTGGCATGTGGGCTTTTCTACTTGGGCCGGGCTTGGCTAAACTTGGGCTTTGAGCCCGAAACACGGACAATATTAGATTACAATCCAAGCCCGTTGAACCCGACTAGCCTATTACTTAACAAGACTAATTATGACTAATAAGACCGATAACATTCTTGTTCGACTTATATAAAATTAAGGCTAACAATCTCCCCCAATGTAGAGGTATCTTTCTTCAATACTCCTCTTAAATCACTGATGACATTGAAATAATGATATTTTGACGTTTATGCTTTGCCTTGTTATGGTCTTGTCTTGTTTGTAATGGCTTTGTTCATCCATGCTTTGTGATCTTGATTTTGAGCCTTTATCTTTTGACTTTGAATTCTTGAGATCGTTATCTTGCATCATCTCCTTGACTTGAATCATCTTGATTTGACTTCCTTGATCAACTTGTGCTCTTGACCAACATGCTCATACTTGTTACATTCTTGTTTGACATATATGATTATAAGTCTAACAAAATCCCTTCCCAGATGATTCTTTATTTGACTTTGAGGCTCTTTGATGGTGGGGAAGATTAGAATCAACTATCTTGACGTTGAATGATTGACTTTGAAAGCTTGAGTATGAGCATGTGGTTTATGAATCCGACTTCGCTGGAATGAGGCTGCAACACCGTCGTCTTATCCTGAAATAAAACAGTTAGCAATAAAAGATGAATTTGGCTTTGTCATTCATCTTGAGTTCGGTTGCATTAACCTCCGGTTTCCCGTTTTATAGTATAAATACTATACCTGTGATCAGGTAGATTTAAAGAATCTCCTTGACAGGGTTTCCAGCTCAAAGCGTAGGATCTTCTAACACAGATGTATTAGATTCACCATGCTTGCTAGTTCTCATTACCGGAACGTCTCAAAGCAGACAACACAGTAAGAGTGAATCAGATAGTTACTATCTTTCTGATTAAGTCGTCAATTCATTTACTGGACCAAAATTGATATCCAGTTATCACAAGCTTGATTCATATAGAATCTTGCAAGTCACCTACCATGAGCTTGTTTAACGTTGGCTCAAGCAGGATTTCCATCTTCACTGTGAATACTTAAGTATCACTCGGATGTTCTGGCAAGATCTCAAGGATAATGCGTAGGACTCTTTGTTACAACTTGTGAACTTTATGGTGTTCAACAGGTGTATTTTGACATTGTGTCCTAATGAATTTAATAATTGAATCTCTTCCTTGGCTCTAGACTCGATTGTGCACTTCTGGTTTTAGTATTCAGAAGCTGGAGCAGACGCCACCTATCAATATCAACAATCTCGGAGGAGATGACAAAAGATTAACGTGTGTATCTCCGGGACACATGAAACGAATTTCTTTTGAGGAACCGAATATGGGAAGGGTTGTGCATTGCATCACTGGGTCCATGACGACTTTCTTCAATATCAACAATCATCTTTGTGATTTTGATAGATTATGTATTGACCCGGTTTCTGCCTAAGGTGTAAGAGGGCTCCTTTCGTTTCAACACTTTAATCCTTACATTTCTTTTTCATTCTTCAACCCCTTCAATGTTTACCAAGACGTCATATACTAACACCTTGTTGTGATTGTTCCAGGGTTAGACTCAATCTTAGCTGCATTCTTCCCTTATACACATTTCATCTCCAATCATACCTAAATGACCTGCTATTTCTAACTATGGATTGTCCTTGGTAGATCCCTCCGGTTCTGGTTGGATCGTAGGACTTATTCCTAACCTAACCATCTTATGTACTTTCAGAACTCGTCGTGAAATTAATTGGTTGTTGGTATTAAGAATCGAACCATAAAACCATTTTTCTGACATTAGTTTATTTTTAAATACTCCCCTACAACATAGTTGGCTCAGAGATTCGTAATTGTTTAGCACATGAAGAAAGAGTTTCACTTAGAGTCTTAAAGATCACATTCGTCTATAGACATATTTAATCATATTCATCCGCCTTATTTAAGTAATAAAACACTTAGAATTTGAAATACCAATTGATTAAAATTTTGAGCCATGAAAAAATTTCCTTGGGGAGAAAAATTATAACCTACGATATTAGCATGGATTTCAGAATTCATAGCTCACCTTCAACAGTATAAGGTGAACAATATTTAGAAAACTATGACATTGGAATGAAACATTGATTATGACACCACAAAATGTTAAGAACGGAGTGAGATCCTTATGAACCAATGTATATGACTAATTGACATTATAAGTTTTCCCCACATTTTTATTTCACTACAAATGTGATTTGGAACATAAAATTGACATTTATGAATGTATCCGACACATTAAAGGCTTTGTTTTTAAAAAAGCTCCCCCCTTCAAGAAATTGAATTTTACATAAAATGACATTCTACGTACTCAATTCTTTAAAATTTATTCCGAGGCAGGGATGTTGAACAACTCAATTTTAACAAACTACCACTTTTTATGGAAAAAAAATATACCACAAATTATATTGTAGACAATTTTGACATTGAAAGTTTTTGAAAAATTATGTCAACGCTTTTAAAAACATGATAGAATGCAATTCACTCTATTTTAGAGCAAAGCGCACTGAAGCATACACTCTCACTATAACATTTCGGGACCAAGTTATGTACGAAATGTACATTAAGTCATACAAGAAAAACTTAGAAATGACATGTGTTGAGCAAGGCATTAGAAACTCCTGTTCGAACTTCATTTTACCCGTCCCGGGTCCGATTGTAAACAACATTTCTAGTACGTAAATGTTATCGATTCCCATAAAGAGACATGTCGGAGGATTCTTTTTGTATTTTGAAAATTTTTGATTTATATTTTGTATTTTCTAGGTTTTATATTTATTGCCATTTTCTCTTTTCGTTTGTTTTATATTTTTCCTATTTTTCTTTTTCAAAAATTTATATAAATAAAAATAAAAGAGAATAAAAAATATTTACAAATCGCAGTTTCCATTAGCAGTGACAGTGTGATCTACGAGTTGAAGTGATGAAGTTGAATCAGGTTGTAGATCGATTTATTTTGATGCATCATAGGAGTGGACAGCGGAAGACTTTAAAAACAACTTGAATTTTTCTCCAGTGTAAGATTCGTCGAACAAAGGGAAGACCGAATAACAAATCCAGCTCATTTACATTGTTACTACGTCTTAGTCTGCTTGATGATACTTCTTTTGACATTGTGGTGCAGGCTTAACCGTTTTGTTCAAACGTCATTTGACATTGAGGTTCGAGGCTTGATCTGTTGTGATCAAACGTCATTTTTCTGTATCATCATCTGTGAATCCACTTTGACAATGGTTTCTGAGATATCAGCTTTTTCAGCAACCATACTCTGAGATTTTCCTTGTTGACATTACATAAGGTACCTGCACTTAAATCAAGACTTTGTTCCTTCTGAACATTGATTGATGTACATGCCACTTACATCCAGAGTTTGTTTGCATTCATGAATATTAGTGATATCTACATTTGAACCATGTGGGGTTCACTGTCAACCTTGCTTGTGCAAGAGTCGAAATAACTTTCCTGTAGGAACCCACCTAAGACCAACAGATTTGAAAATTTTACACGTCGGTTTCCACCTAAGACAAGATCTAGGAGACATTGTTTTCTCAAGCACAACGGAATTCTTTTTTATTGAAAACCTATGTCCTTTTGGGATATGTCTTTCTAGTTTCTTTGCAAAACTTGTTTGCTCTACGGGTTTGTTTCTGTTCGTTGTCTTATTGGATGGAACCTTAGCACGCGGATTTACTTCCTTTAGGAGTTTTGTTATGCACGCATCATGATTCTCATTAAAGACACACTTATGACATGTAGAACAAACAAAGTTGTTGGAATCTGAAAAAGAACTAGAACTCTTAGAGTGATTTGCTTTTGGCACAGCCGTTATTGTTACGCAACTACTCTTTGATACATGCAAACTCCTAGGTGTTTGATTGTTTCTCCTAGGTTTTGGTTTGCTACCATCAACAATGCTTTGAAATCTAGCAGAAGACATCACACTAGTTTTTGAGTTCCTATCTCTTTCTTGTGTCTTTTTCTTAGCTTCATCTAGATAGTGATTATGAACCATGTCATTTGAGCTAAATCTTGGCATGTTCTTAGAACTATTCCTAGATTCTCTAGATGCAATCATATGATCAGGTTTTGAAAAAACGGATTCTCTTCTCTTAGGAAAATAGTGTTGAGTTACTGGTTTTGATAAATTGTTATACACATCAACTTGGGAGGCAAACCGTGGTTTTGACATTTGAGGCCTTTCAGATTTAAACGCATTCGGTTGTCTAACAACTGATTGGTTTCTTAGTGATTGTAAAACCAATTTCCCCAGGACGGATGTTTTAGCAAACTTAGTATCTACACTATTTCCTTTTAACTTCCTTAAGTCATTTTTTAAAGCAGCAATTGCAAAAACCTTTTCCTGAATCTGAGCTTTTAAATCAGCATTATTAGCAAGCAAAGAAGTTGTTTGTTCTATAGTCTTAGATCTCGTAATTTTAATAGAATCGTACAAATCTTTGTAATGATTTTTCAAAGTTTCATTTTCCTTATTTAAATTCTCATTCTCTATAAGTAATTTAGCCACACTATGTTCTAATTTGATGTTTATTATTTCATATGCATCTATTTCCTTTTTAATCTTGGCTTTATTACTTGTTTCATTCAAAATTTGACCATGTTGCCCCGATTTTAAAGCTTGATTTTGATATTTAAGTTCAAAATGTTAATTTTGAACTTGTTCGGATTCGGAAGAACAACAAATGTTAATTTTGAACTTGTTGCATTTGTTGTTCTTCGAATTCCGAACACGAGATAAAGTTATCTTTCGTTTTCCACTTTTTATGTGATGTGAAGTGAAAGTCGATTTGTAGGATCTTTCAGGTGATAAATTGTGATGTGGTTAGTTTTGATGTCTCAACAAGTCTCGATTGACAATTTGATTAAGCAATTCCAGTTGAGGGTAACAAAATTCTGGTAATCAAATTCTAGTAACCAAAATCGGTAACAAATTCGGTTCTTTTGAGATTGGTCACGTCTAAGATCAATACTCAGAACTCTTTCGTCGAAACAAGTCAAATTTCGTTATATCGGATGAAATTCTTGGATCAAATTTACTTGGACAATTCGGTCGTAGCAAATTCATACTAAAGTTACAAGTGGAATTATCTATAACTAAATCTCTTATTGAAAAATTATCGTTAATAACTCCTCTATACACAATAAACTGTTTTATACACATTGTGGCTGTAGCGGCAGGTTGATACGCATTCATAGGTATTATTGCCTATATCTTGCATGCATCACGTTGTTTCAGGCATCTGGTTTTGCAAAGGTATTCATCTCGGGGGGGTAGGTTTGGGGGCTGCAAGTTGGGGTAGTGGTAGTAGCGGTTAAACCCACAAATTCAGAATTGTGTCACATTGACAACTTATTATACACATGCGTTTTATTTCCGAAATGAGAGATCTAGTGTATACCTAACTTTTGTCATGTTCTTATGTTACAAAATATTTGATTTGACCTATATAACTATTTCAAGCGTAATATTTACGCAAATAAATTCGTATATGGGTAAGTCAAACGATGATGTCAAATTCGAATATAAAAAAAAAATTTACACAGAATCTGCAAAGGTGGGTTTCGAACAATAGGAATTCTGAAAGTTCTCAACTATTACAAAGCCATTTCCACTGAGCGTTGTGTGATACCTAATTTAAAATATCTTCTGGTTAACTACAATCCATTTTGATAAATAAGTGTATTTTCGGCACCCCCCCCCGCCCGCCCCATTATATGGAGAGTATTATTTCGGTCCATGATGGTGGGGGAATTTATTAAAATACCTATGTGTTATAAACCACCAACTACGAGATTAGAAATTTGTGACTCGAGGTATTCAACAAACGCAAGAAATCATCGTTCTATTCATATGCAAACTAAACCTTCTTTTAGTCAGACGAGCGTGTTCCTCTCCCTCTCGTTGTTGTGCTTGTTGTATAAATGAATTGAGAGAAATATGGATAAGTTGTTTTCTGCTTTGATTTAGTGATTCGCTTATAGGCTTAGAGAAGGTCATAGTTCGAATCAGCGTAAGGTGGTAGTTAAGTTAATTTTTTTACCAAAAAAATCTGGTCCGCAACAATTTAATTCCGCACAAAAACACATATTTATCAAAATTTGGTATGGTGTTTATCCAAAGGTTCTCCTAGCTCAGTTGGTACATGGCTTTGTATTTGTTGAGAATCTTGCAGCCTAGGTTCTGTAGTTCGGAAACCACTTTGCAGAATTCCTGTGGTATATTTTTAATTTATATATCGATTTTGTAGAATCTTTGTCAATTCGAATTTTAGTACTTTCATTGAAATTGTTTAAGGTCAATCAAATTTTGTAATAGGATATTTTGTTACATAGTTCTCGGTTATAAGCATAAGAGTTGTAATAGTACATACGTTTTTGGTTTTATCAAAAAGTGTGTTCTAGGATTTCATTGAATTCTCGGAATTTAGCATAAAAGTTGTAATAGATACACAAATCTTTGGTTTTATCGAGTTTTGTGTTAGGAGAGTTATTATCGAAATTTGCAATAGGAGATTTGTTAGATAATTTCCACTTGTAACTTGTTGAATTTGCTACGACGACTTGTCCACGGAAATTTGTCAGATTTATCGAGATACGATATTTGTCTTTGTTCAGAAAAGGTTCTGAGTTTGATCTTAGACGTGTCCGACAAAAGATACCGAATTTGTTACTGAATTTGTTACCGAATTTTGTTACCGGATTTGCTTAGTCAAATTTGTTAATCAAACTTGTAACATCAAAACAAAACCAACATCAAAAGTTTTATCATCTTTAAGATACCTACATTTCACTTTACACTTCTACTCACGGATAAATATGGAAACGAAAGATACTTTATCTTCGTGTTCGGATTCAGAAGAACAACAAATGCAACATGTTCAAAATTAACATTTGTTGTTCTTCAGAATCCGAACAAGATCAAATTTAAAACATTTTGTACTTAAATATCAAAATCAAGCTTTAAAATCGGGGGCAACAATGGTCAAATTTTGAACGAAACAAGTAATAAAGCCAAGATATAAGAAATAATGCATATGAAATAATTTACATCAAATTGAACTTGTGTGGCTAAATTACTTTATAGAGATATGAGAATTTAAAATCAAGGAAAAATGAAACTTTGAAAAATCATATACAAGCTTTTTATTTTTTTTGTTTTTTCTCGGGGGATTCTATTAAATTACGAGATCTAATATATGAAACAAACTACCTTCTTTGCTTGCTAATAATGCTGATTTAAAAGCTCAGATTCAGGAAAAAGGGTTTTTGCAATTGTGCTTTAAAAAAAATGGGGACTTTAAGGGGAAGTTAAAAGGAATAGTGTTAGATACTAAGTTTGCTAAAACATCCGTCCTGGGGAAATTGGTTTTACAATCACTAAGAATACCAATCAGTTGTTAGACAACCGAATGCGTTTAAATCTGAAAGGCCTCAAATGTCAAAACCACGGTTTGCCTCCCAAGTTGATGTGAATAACAATTTGTCAAAACCAGTAACTCAACACTATTTGCCTAAGAGAAGAGAATCCGTTTTTGCAAAACCTGATCATATGATTGCATTGAGAATCTGAGGAATAGTTCTAAGAACATGCCAAGATTTAGCTCAAATGACATGGTTCATAATCACTATCTAGATGAAGCTAAGAAAAAGACACAAGAAAGAGATATGAACTTAAAAACTAGTGTGATGTCTTCTGCTAGATTTCAAAGCACTATTAATGGTAGTAAACCAAAACCTAGGAGAAACAATCAAACACCTAGGAGTTTACATGTATCAAAGAGTAGTTGCTTAACAATAACGGATGTGCCAAAAGCAGATCACTCTTAAAAGTCTAGTTCTTTTCATAGATTCAACAACTTTGTTTGTTCTACATGGTCATAATGTGTGTCTTTAATGAGATTCATGACGGGGCATAACAAAACTCCTAAAGAAGTAAAATGGTGCTAAGGTAATCAATAAGACAACAAAACGAAAATAAAACCGTAGAGCAAACAAGTTTTGCATAAGATATCTAGAAAGAAGATCCCAAAATGTCATAGGGTTTCAATCTAAAAGAATTCGTTGTGCATGAGCAAAACATTGTTTTACTCGATGTTTGTCTTAGGTGGAAACCGGCGGTAAATTTTCAAAACAGTTGGTTTAGGTGGGTTCCTAATAGATAAAGATTTTCAATCTGGCACAAACAAGGTTGACAGTGAATCCATAAATGGTTCAATATGACGTATATACTAACCAATATGAATGCGAAAAACTCTTATGTCTGTGCAAGTACTCTAACTTTAAGGCAGGTACATCTTTCAATCCTAAAAAGGAAGGACTTGAGTTTGGTTGCTGAAAAGAACTGATATCTCAGAACCCCAGGGTTTCAAGGAATTTTGATCTATGTAAAGCATATTCAGATCATACAGTTCAGACTCGGAATTTCACGACACTGCATTGAAAACAGTCAAGTTCAAAGCTGGTTCCAAATGTTATTCCATCAGCAGACAAGACCACTAAATCACAGACAAGAGTTGGTATACTATTCACCATACATATCAATGTTGAGGTCAAACATGAAATATTTTTATACAACAAATAAAAAATATAAAATTTTAGAAAGAAAATACCAAAATTCAAAAAATCAAAAAATGTTCACAAACAGAATCTTCTCGACATGGGTCTCCTTGGAATCGATAACATTTACGTAACTAAGAATGTTGATTAACATCGATTACGGGCGTGTAAATGAAGTTGGGAACATGAGTTTCAGATGTTGTCAAAAATTGTTCATTTCTAATTTCTTAATGACTTGTATATTGCTCTCAGATTGCACCTCGACCGAACGACAAAGGAGTGTACACATAAGTGTACATACCCTTAAGTTAGAAGAGATGTCTTCTAACATTAGGTTTTTTCTAAATGTGAACACAATTTTCCAAGAATTTTCCTGACGATACATAATTTTCAAATTGTGTTGTTCGACACTCCATCCTCATAAATCTCTACAAGGACAAATTTCTATAATTGGTGTTTCATTCTCAATACAAACCATAAACAAAAAAAACAATAGTTTTTATAATTGAGTTATGATTTGAGGGGAGTTTTTGGGAAAAAAACCAATAGTTTTAATGATTTTGGATACATCATCTCACGACAATTCTTATGTATTCAAAACATTATCAAAAAATCTTGCTAATAACAACTCGATAATAATATGC
Organism: Tanacetum coccineum; assembly: GCA_026074375.1. Taxonomy (NCBI): domain Eukaryota; kingdom Viridiplantae; phylum Streptophyta; class Magnoliopsida; order Asterales; family Asteraceae; genus Tanacetum; species Tanacetum coccineum. Next base: position 46,863 of record BQNB010011163.1, read on the forward strand.
CTATTAATAGAGTGTTTGTTATAAGATGATTAAGTGGATTGAGCAATAATTTTTCATGAATCTTCAATGCCCCTTCATAATCCTTTTTATAAATTTGTCGTGGCACCAATGGCTAAAACCTCAATTTATATTTGGGTTTTTCTAACATGTGCCCCAGGGGCACATGTTAAGGTGGGGACATCAGGCTGTGTGTCACAGCCTGATTGACCAGCAGTTATTTGTGGGGCCTGATAATGATTAATAACAATAACTGCTGGCCAATCAGGCTGTGACACACAGCCTGTGTCCTCACCTTAACATGTGCCATGGGGCAATGTTAGAAAAAACCCTTTTTTATATTTCTTTTACAACTTGGTTTCATTTTTTTTGGGTGTCAAACATATCGTAAAATTGAGTGGGAGCAAGTTAATGTTCTATATAATTCTGTGATAATATTTTTTTATCCCCACAGTATTTTCAAGAAAATTTTAATCACATGGTATTTCAAAAAGTAAATTAGTATTTAAAATAAGGGGAGAAATGTAATTAAAATGTGATCTTAAAAATAATAAGTGATCTAAACGACTCAAAATGTGCTCTTCGGAAAAGGTTTTATGGTTACGATCTTATACCCATACACATTTAATTTCACGTTGATTCTGAGTTATAAGGGGTTAGGTTAGGAATCATCCTATGATCCAACCAGAACTGGAGGGATCTACCCAAGGACCACTCCATAGTTAGCAATAGCAGTCCTTAGGTATGATGGAGATGACTCGCGTTTATAGGGAATAATGCCGACTATTGATGAGCTAAACTGGACAAATCACACAAGGTGTTAGTAATAAGTCTTGGTAGCATTGAAAGGTTTGAAGGATTAAAAAGAGATGGTATGGCTAAAGGGTGAAAGAAAGAAGCCTCCACATAACGCTTTGGCAAAATCACAAGTCAATATCATAATCTATCGGTTTTCGCAAAGACGAATTCTGGTATAGAAGTCAGACTTCAGGAACCAGCTGATGCACTGCACAACCTTTCCCAGCCATTTAAGTTTCTCTCAACAGATACTTGTCTCATTTGTCACGGAGATCAACACGACTTCTATTGACTTTCTCACTCCGGTTAGTTATTATTGACTAGGTGGAAAGTCTACTCCAGACCTCCGATTACTGAAACCAAAAAGCACTAATCGCGGTCTAGAGCCAAGAAATCAAATAAAATAAATATCATTAGGAACATTTCCAATTACAAAACACTTGTTGAACATCAATAAGTTCATAAGCTGTTAACAAGAGTCCTACGCATTATCCTTGTGATTTTGCTAGAACATCCGAGTGATACTTAAGTATTCACAATAAAGATGGAAATCCTGCTTGAGCCAACATCAAACAAGCTCTTGGTAGGTGACTTGTGCGATTCTATATGAATCAAACTTGTGTCAACTGGAAAGAAACGATGGTTTCGATATCTATGGGAATCAAACTAGTCATCTAGTAAATGAATTGACGACTTAATCAGCAAGATTAGTAAGGTTGGGGAAATACATAGTCACATAGGTCAAAGTTCTGCCCGAAAATGTCAGTACTGCTAAATGAAAAAGTCAAGTACTGCAGTACAAGATCGAAGTACTGCCGTGGATGTAGGAACTATAAAGTTTAAAATGGTTGCTTTTAGAATTTATTTGTATCAATTATTTAGTGTTAAGTATCACATTATTGTTATGTTATCAAGGATGTACATCTTCTAGAGGTTTTTCTTATGTTTATAAAATGGATCTTAGGAAATATTAGAAGATGTAGAAAAAACATAGATAACACGAGTTATGTTTTATTAGTTATTGTATTAGGGATCTGCAATTTAGGCAGATAAAAAGGTTTGTAAAAAGAATCGTTTGAGAAACTATTGTGTGTTCTTCTTAAGTACTGCCAAACTAGATTTCCGACATAGTGACAGTTTCTCAGTGTTTCATTTAAGGCATATCGATCCTACAAGATGAGTATCAGCTGTTGTGAAGTGACTCTGATCATAGAAGAACTTTTAATCAATCGATAATCTTTCTTCATCATAAAAGATGTCCTGTAACAGAACATATCTCCTCCCTCACCTCGTCCACGTTACACTGTTTAGAATCCCTACTAAATCAAGAAGCTGAATATGGAGCCTCATGGGCCATGTAAACCCTGTTGCTAGACAGTATATCGCATTATCAACTGATCACTATTAGTATGTGGACATATTCACTAATTGGACAACCAAACACCATCCGACGGATCTGCAAATCTCCACCTCAGTGTCTGCATCCATAAAACTTCTCTTGCTGCCAAATACGCAAGAAAGAAACAATACGTAAGGAAAGCCCCGTAATATATTGCTTTTGACATATCTGATTGGACATACTTCTCAGTTTTCATATCCGCTGTAGATGTCATGATCTTTAAATGGAGAAAGCAATAACAAATAAGCAAGGATCTTGGAGGAACACGAATGCAATCAAAGAAAGATGGCTAAAAAGAATCTGTTTTATGAAACAAACAAATTTGAGACAATTATACGATTTATCTAGCGGAAGAAAACTAAGATTTCCATTATGCAAAGGTTTCAGCTTATTCTTAGTGCTTGAATTAAACACATGATGCTATATCTGGCTGTCCATTGAAGATGCAAATTTGAAGTTTCTAAAAAGCCTTCATCCTGTGATGGAATGTAGTATAAGGGCTACCATCGATATCCAGGGCAAATGGAAAAAGACGAAGTTAGTCGTTTTGATGTACAATCTTACAACAACTTAAACCGGTGTTCTAGAGCAAATGAATTGAAGGGTGTATCAATTTCTAACATACTTCACAAAACCACTGGCTTTTCTGATCCACTGAAGTCAAAGGGCTTAAGTACTTTTAAACAAAGTTACAATGCTGAAACTAGACACATCATCCCATCAAAGGCCACTTATTATTCAAGACTATCTATGAGCAAATGTGCACAAGCTCACCAACTGATGTTTCTTCACTCAGATTGAAAATCATATGTTCCTTCTTTGGATAACAAAAAAAGCACACTATGCAACCAACAAAAACATCCATGATGATAAACACGACCTGCTGCCAAATTGATGACAGCACTGCCATGGTAGATATTACATTATCGATGGCAAAAACAGTGGCTTTTGTCTCTAATCTGCAAAGGTTAACGGAAACGTTTATGAGGGAACGCGGAATATCCACCATTGACACTAAAAGCCCAAAAGAATGGGTTTACTTTTCGATAAAGTAACAAAATTATTGATGTTTAATCTGTACATAAAGGAAAATTAGGTCATATTTAGCCTAGAGAGTTGTAAGATTGCTATAAATACCAGGAAAAGCAGAAGCAAATGGTCGTAATGAAAAGAGGATTGTGGCCATATTGAAGACTCTCAAACTCAAAAGCCTTCGGTATGGCAACAGACAACAACTGAAGATTACTATGTTGGACAAGGATTGTTTGCTAAACCAGTGACAATACGGCTATGATTAGGAAATGAACTGAAAGAATTGAAAACAAGATGTAATCTGGAAGATAGAGTTTGATGCATCTAGAGAACAATGCTATTGTGGATAAAATGTTTATTGAGGCTATCTTGATTGATTTTGACTGGAACTAAAGAACAAAGTAGATGAATGCACCAATATCTTTCTAGCTTTGATGGCTTACTAAACTCAGAGGGTACCTTACTGTTCCAAATGTATGTAAAATCCTTATAAAAAAAGTTGCTTGAAAGCTATCAAATGAAAGAGAAACACTCCTTTAAAAAGTGACCCCCCCCACCACCCACCTCACACACCCCTAACGCCCCATACACCCAGCAACCCACAACCTATCTACCCCCAACACAGCAAATACCCCACCACCCAACCCACAATCCTATAGGACTATCAAAAGTAGTGTTGAGTATAGTGGTCTGATCTTAAAACCCATGAAAGAATGAATATGATGGGGTTGATAAGTATGAACAAATGGATATGACTTAAAGTAAGCAGATTTGAAACTGGAAGAAAAACAAAAGGAATTAGATAAGCCTTAAAAGAACGAGTGATTTCAAATAGTTAAAATTGAAAAATGGGTCAAATTGCTTCAGTACTAAGATAAAAATTCACTAATGAAGTCATAAACAGAACAATAAGATTATGTGTCTGATAACGTCATGTATCGGGTTTGGTGATTGAGTTCTAGAATAGTATGGAATGTAACATTTCATTTGGGATGAAACTTTGACTGATTCTCCGTATGAAAATTTCAAAAGAGAAAGGCCTACAAAGAGTACCTCACCTAACAGGTACAATTATTCCACTAGGGGCAAATGTCTCCTTTACAGGGATAGATGAAACTATCCATTTAGGAATAAAGTTGTTGATCCAGAGAAAACCAAAATCTGGTCATCAGCAATTGTAGAAATAAAGTCATATCTGAAGAATGGGTTGGATAGTGATGCATGAAGAGACTGTGTTTTCAGAAAGTCAAATGGAAATTGCTTTTCAACTCAGAGAATAGTGTAACATCTTGTGAAAACAGGTCACCAATCAGTCAAAACAGTGATTGGTAAGAATTGGACATAGGGACTTGGACAAAGGGGGGTAAATTAAGTTTTGTATGTTACAGTCTAATCATCGTATTAAGGACTGGGGCCACCAAAAAATTACATGATAGAACTTCCAACACACCAAACTATAACCTTAGGGAAAACACAAGGTTCAAGGGAAACAAGACAGTTTGGAAACAACATCAAGAGTGAACATAGTAATTTCTCAAAGAAACTCTAGGTAATCTCACCAAAGGAGATCCTTTATTCCTTAGCAGTACTTACAAGGGATGGGTTGATAAGAATGTAGCCCAACAATAACACAAAAAGTACCTTCAAAAAAGTACTCCCTAATGTGATCATTATCAAGGTATGCTAGGATTAAGTAAAAACACAGGACGACTTTCACGAAGTATGATGGAAGTTATTATCAGGTTGGATAAATAGAAGACTTAGAATTCAAGTTACTCACCTCATCAGGTCTTTACACTAGGATCCTCATAGACCACAAAGACCCAAAGAAAATTGTTAAATCTATCTGGGTAAAGAAAGGACAAGTACTGTTGGATCCCAAGCAGTTCTTCACAAACTGATCAAAAGAGTGCAATGATAAAATCCAAAACAAACATGGAACCAAAAGGGAACTATTAGATTTGTGATATAGGGGTATGAGATCTTACACACTCAAGACAATTTGGAGTATGTAACTCCATTAGGGTATCCAAGTCAGTTATGATTGGGTCCCTAAAAAGCGTCGAATGCTTGTAAAATTGTTTGTTCAGGGCATTCCGGAAGAGATCTAAGAGACTATGCTTCTTTGCAGTGGATGCTTGGAAGTATGGACAGGAGACAAGGCAAGTTGTTGCTTTTAAAGAGTTCAAAGGTGGATATGTGGCTTTTGGAATTGATCTAACGGTGGCTAAGAATCTCAGGAAAAGGAACACATTAAAGACATCATGCTTAGACTTTGAGAAAGTTAAGCTTATGTGGAGGAGCTCAAGTTTATCTCTTATTGTTTATCAAATTGTGATAAGAAGCACAATGTCCTTCACGTATAACGAATGTCTTATTTATTCTCCAAAGTTCAAGTTTTTTGATAAGATTTGGTGATTCTTTTAGAGCTCTAGAAAGAATGATGTATACGTTGGATTAAAGAATATTATTCCCTTGGTGGAATCACTTGTTTTGGTTGCAAGGAAAGGGATGAATCGTCTATGGCACAGTAGACTGGGCATTGTCCAACTTCCCAAAAATATCAACAAATGGTTGAAGGCAATCTGGTTAGGGGTTTACCTTAAAGACATTCAAGCTTGATCACTCTTGTGTGCATGTAGAACCGGGTAACAAAACACAGGATTTGCATGAAGATTGAGGAAAAGGACTGTCAAGAGAACCTCTTGAATTGTCCACATGGAACTTATTTGGAATGTTTAGTAGAGCGTTTTAAACAAGAAAAAAAGTACTGCTTGGTGGTCATGATGACTGCGCAGCAATTCAGTGGGTGTTTTTCATGGCTCAAGGATGAAACATTTGATATGCTTCATGATTATGATTTGTGGGTTTGGAAACAGACTAAGGTATCATACAAGCTAAAAGACATCAGGTGTGATCATGGATCAGAGTCTAAAGAATCAACATTATTGAATGAGTTTTAGTGCACAGAAAGGAATAATTCAAGCAGAGTAATATAGCATTGCAGGACTCCAAGAACAGTAAAATGGAGTTGCAGATAAGAAAGAATAGGACTCTATTGAAGCTCTAGAACTATGTTAGCTGACTCTTTCTACTATTCATTTTTGGGTGAAGCAGTCAAATATGGCTTGTTATGTGCTTATAGAGTTTTGGTGCCTAAACCTCAAATGAAGACTCCTTATGAAAATCCTTGATGGGATGATTCTAACATGTTTCATGAGACCTTTTGGATGCTCTCTGATATACTTATTCTTAGTCATTTGGGTAAGTGATGGCAAGTCAGAAGAAGGATATCTGTTGGGATACTCTTACTAAACAACAATTTTTTGAGTCTATAACAGGATCACAAAGAAGGTTCAAGACTGTCTTATGTAAACTTATTGATGACTCAGGAGAATAAAAGGAAAATGGTCACTATTGGAATGTTGGATCTTGACTTTTAACTCATCATGACTTACATTCCTGTAGGGAAGAAAATATGTGATTCAAAAGAACAAGGAAAATCTGTGATGTTGTTGAAGATTTAGATGACCAGCATTTATTGTTCATACAGCTGCTGTGCTCGGAGGAAGTATGTGCAAAAAAGTGTCATTGTCTCTGAAGAACAAGCTTTACCTGATGAGCTTGTAAGTTTGATGCATCAGAATTTTTGCCCCAAATCTCTATGATGCTCCCCTCAAACAAAAACCTCAAAAAAAAAACTATACAAAAACCAAACAAAACAAACCACCAAAATCTCAAAACCCACACAAACTCAAAAAACAACAAACTAAACAACTAAAAACACAACACAAACCCTCAAAAAAAAAAACCCCCTCACACACACCCCCCCCCCCCCCCCCAGGAATGCTAATGCTAGAGGAACACGAGGTTAGAATAAAAAAACGAAACAAACAACTCTATTGCCCATGCGGAAACGAACTGTTGACAGTACCTTTACTATAATTACTGCTACATACATAACCTCCTCACAGTAAAAGGGTTCTACACCTCTCAGACTTGATGGAAGATACTAACAAAGATGGTATTTTCGTACAAAACTTCATTTGATGTCTGAGGAAGGCGCGGAGTAGCTGATACAACAACATTGATTCCTACCTTGATGTTCACCTCTACTCCCACACTTAGTATTATAAGATTCAATCTCAAGACAAACTTATTGCAAAAAGTGATGCTGGGTTAAACAAGAAGAAAGCTTCATAGCAGTATCCAAACCAACATAAGCATTGCTGTCTTTCATATACAAGCAAAATAGAACTAACACAAAGATCAGCAACCTGCTTGTTTGCTTGTTTCTTTATCTCAGGAGGAAACTCTCAAGAAAGTCTCTCAAGCTTAGCTAGACGAAAGTGGGGTTGAACGATGCAAGACGAAATGTTCATTAAAGCTAACAAGAGGTATGGGTTGTTATGTGACACTACTCAGAAGGCAAGAGGGGTGATTGGAACCTTAAATGGGTTTTTAGAAACAAGAGGATGAAGGGGTTTATTATCAAAGAACAAAGCGCCTAGTTGACAAGGGTACAGACCAGAAGAAGGTGAGGATTATGATGAAGTATTTGCACCAGTTGCCAGGAATGACGCAATCAGATCTTTTTGGCAATTGCATCTTTAATGGGCGTTACTGTCTATCAGATGGATGTCAAAAAGTGCATTTTTGTATGGCAAACATCACAGAAGAGTATATGTCAAACAGCTCAGGTTTTGAAGATCCTGTCTATTCCACAAACAAGGTCTACAAGAGTTGTCAGGCACTTTTATGCCTCGCATAAGACCAAGAGCTATGGTATGAAAGACTTACACTTTTCTTTTGAAGCATGGATATAGGAGAGGGGTATTGATCAAATCGGTTTTTAAGAAGGCATAGAAGAGATATATGTTGGTATTTAGGTATATTGTTGATGATATCATCCTTTGGGATTCCAGTCTTTATGGTGAAGGATTATGAAGTCTTATGCAAAGGAATTAAAGATGAGTTCCATGGGTGACTACTTTCTTTTTTGGGGCTTCAAGTCAAGCATTATATTTGGTGTTTTGTTTAAGTCAAGAAAATATGTGAAAGACCTTCTTAAAAGTTTGCTATTAGAACCAATTATGCCGCATCTACCCCATTGAAGCTCATAAATCTCTAGGAAAGATGAAGAAGGTAAAAGATGTATTGATGTACATTTTACAGGTCTTTGATTTGGGTGTTCATGTACTTACCTTGTTCAAGACGATATAATGTTTGTGTTTGTCTGTGTGAAGATTTCAAGTACTCAAAGGTTTCTCATAATACATGCTGTCAATAGATCTTTAGGTATCTCAAACATCAAACCTAATTTGGGTTTATGGTTATCTAAAGACTCTCCTTCTTTTTTGTGGAAGCTTTTTGGATAGTGACTTTTTACCGGGGACAAAATGTTAGAAGATCAAGTCTGGAGGATGTCGTATTTGGGAGAAGATAGTCTCTTGGCAATGCAAGAAACAAACAATTGTGGCTATCTCTTACAGAAGCAGAATATGTAGCAGTAGTTGTTGTGTCAGGTTTTTGGATGCAAAATCACACTACTTGATTATGATTAACTTCATGTCACTGCATCCATATAGACAATGAGAGCACCATCTTGCATTGTGAAAACGCTGTTTTTCAATCAAAGACCAAAGCCTTAAAAAAATAATTTCAATTTCGACATCACTTCATTCGAGATTGTTGAGCAACGGCTCTTAAATGTGGTCAGGTTCATACTGATGACAACTGTCGCAGATTTAATCACAAAGGCTTTGATTGGAAGATTCAACTTTTTCGGTGTAACAATTGGGATGATGAACCATAGCATTTGAGGGGAGGCATCACATATAAAGTATGGAGATCACGTAAGTACTGGTTTGATTAGATTGGATTTTTGAAGCATCTAGTCCATTTGAGGGGAGTATAGGAATGATTTTTCAAGGTTTGATGATTGAAGAGATAGTGCAAGGTTGGAGTGTTGTGTTGCACCCATATTTTGAGTTGGACATTTTTTTAAGTTGATAAAGTACTGCTAAAGCCAACTCAAAGTATGTATCTTAGAAAGTACTGCTTAGAAACAATAGTACTGTTTAACGTTCCGGTACAACGCTTCAAACGTAATTTTTGCGCTAAAACGTATTTAACGGTAACTTCATAGTTATCCTACAACCGTATAAATATCAACTGAATTGCATTTTTCTCTACTTTATCTCTCTTGTCTATCATATCTTTTCAATTACAACTCCAGACGACCTTAATTTCCATTCTAATGGCAAACATTGCATTGTATAAGCACAACATGATTTACGTGTGTGCGAAAGGACGGCGCAGAAATGATGATTTTATCAATTCATCTAAGACTTTCTCTGGTTGCTCCATATTATCTTTGTTGGTAGTTCATGATCTTATTGGGTCCATGGCTATCAAACAATTTTGGGCTACCGCTTCTCTAAAAGTATCCATGACGTACCACATCCGCGCTAAGGTAGCTGGCAGAAGATTTTGATTTCTGAAGCACCATTCGAGTGTCCTTTTTTTACTCTTTTGATAATGAAAATGGAGTTGAGTGTTTCCCTAAGCAAGTAATTTGGGACTTGCCTCAGAGATATGGTACGAGGGTAATTAGAACAACTCACTTTCTCTAAAACTCTTTTTAGCAAGTGGAAGTATTTTAGTTCATTCTGTCTTACTCCCACTGTTTAAGTCCTCAGAGCACATTATGGGAACAATTCGGGTACAACAGTGCCTCAGTCTTGTTAGGTCTAGACACAAACCCAAAGTTTAATTTTTATTTGATGAAATTCTAACTGGGATGCTAGGGACATATTTCAACTGGTAACACCATTTCTTATGTTTCCTAGGTTCGTCTCAATTAGTATTTGAACAAGCAGTTAAGGGAGTAGACAGGACTCAGGACTTTTATACATCCGTTTCACTTCCTTCTAAGGTTTTTACATTAATGAGGAAGGATAGTACTAAGTTTTCGTTGTGGATCACACTTTGATCCATCAATGATGGAAGGAAGAATAAACCGTAACTTGTATGAAGCAGTACATTGAGAATGAGCTGCAATTGGAGTTGGAGACCCTTGAGCATCTTGCAGAACTTGAAGCCTAGAATGTGGGATAGTACAAGGATCTTTTTCTCGTGCTATGCTTGTGACTACCCTCTAAACATTGATGGAGTCAAAGGTTATGTTGTGATCACACGGAAAATTAGTTACTTGTTCCTCTATGAATGTAAAAAACTTAGAAGGAAGGTGAAAGGATGGTATAAAGTCCTGAGGTCTGTTACTCAACTTCTAACTGACTTGTTCAAAAAAAAACAAATGGAACGACCCATAGGATACATAAGAAAAGGTGTACCATTTGAAATATGTCCTAGCATCCCAGTTTAGATATCAAATAAAATTAAACTTTTGGTTTGTGGCTAGATCCTAAAAGAGCGAAGGCATTGTTTGTACCGAATTGTTCCATGAGTGTTTAGCGACTTAAACAGTGGAGTATGATCCATGAAATATAAATACTCGCCACGTGGGTAAAATAGAGGTTTTAGAGAAAGTGTGTTGTGATAAGTTACCCTCGTAGCAATATCTCTGAGCAAGTCCCAAATAAGCTTGTTGGAAGCATCCAACTCTCCTAATTTCATATCATAGTGTGGTCAGCTCGAACGGTTGCTTAGAAATCAAAATCTTATTGCAGCCTTACTTCAAGGGATGTTGAGGTTACGTCATTGATCACTTTTAGAGAAGCGGTAGCCAAATTGTTGAAGCCATGGGAACCCCCCCCAATCAGATCAGGAACAACACAAAGTGTAATTATTGGAGCAAACCAGTGGAGAAGTTGATGATTTGATTAAAAATAGCTTTCTGCGCGTCTTTGCCTCACACACGTAATCTTGTTGTGCTTGTTACAAGGCGAATTTTGCCATTTGAAGGGAAAATTAATGTGAGTGGAAGGTTGTAATTGAAAAAAGTTATGAAAGAATAGAGTAAAGTGAGAGTAATTTGAATTCTGTTGAGTATTTACTAGGTTGTGTTGGATAACTAAGAAGTTACGTTGTAAATACGTTTTTAGCGCAAAATTGTACGTTTGACGTTTTGAATAAATTCCGAAACGTCTTCGAACAGTACTTTGTTGTTAAGCATGTACTTTCTAAGGAAAGAGTACTTTGACGTTGGTTAGCAGTACTTTCAACATTAAAAAAATGTCTCCAACTCTAAATATGTGCAACGACAACCCTATCAACCTTTGCAAACTATCTCTTTCAAATCATCAACCTTTGAAAAAACTCATTAATATTCCTCCCTCAAATGTAGCTTGGAGTGCTTCAAAATCCAATTAATCAAAACCAGTACTTTACGTGATCACAGTACTTTATTTGTGATCCTCCCTCAAAGATAGCTTTGGGTTCATATCCAATTGGTTACCATCAAAAAGTTGAATCTTGCCAAGTCAAAGCCTTTGTGTGAGTAAATCTCTAAATGTTCTCAGTATGACCTTGACACATTAATGAGCCATTTGCTCATTAACGCAATCCTTCGAATGAAGTGATGTCTGAATTTGAATATGCTTGGTCTTTGATTGAAAAACAGATTTTCCACAATCAAATGGTGCTCCTCATGTCTATATGGATTTCAGTGTTCTTAGAAAAGTTTTAAAAAAAAAATCCCATAATTATGTTGTTGATTTTGCATCCATAAGAACCTGAGCACAACAACTTGCAGCTTGCTACGATCTGCTTCTGGTAGAGGAGATATGACACAATTGTTTGTTTCTTGCATTGCCAAGAAACTAGTCTTCTTCCAAGATACTGACATCCTCCTGACGTTGATCTTCTATCATGGTTGTCCCCGGCATAGTCACTATCCGAAAAAGCTTCCAAATGAAAAGGAGAGTCTTTAGGATACCATAAACCCAAATTAGGTTGATGTTTGAGATACCTAAAGATCCTTTTGACAGCATGTAGATGAGAAACCTTTGGAGTGACTTGAAATCTTGCACACAGACAAACAGCAAACATTATGTCTGGTCTTGAAGATGTAAGTACATTGAGGGAACCCAATCATAGTCTGTAAATGATGTACATCAACATTCTTTACCTTCTTATCTAACCTTAGAGGATTTCTTGAGCTTCAATGGGGTAGTTGCTGTTAATGGTTTAAGTCTCCAAATCTTGTGAGAATGTACTTTCAATATTTGTTCTTGACTTTAGAAAAATTCACATTTAGATGCTGACTTGAAGAACCAAAAAGAAGGTAGAGTTCACCATGGAAATCATCTTGAATTCTCCTTTTGCATAGACTCCTTCAAAATCCTCTTCAACATAAGAAGACTTGGTGGATCCAAGTTGATATCATCAACATATACTATACAACTTGATTTATTTCTTCTTCTTACATAAAACAGATTTTTTATCAATAGCCCCTCTTCATATTATCCATGCTTACAACGATAAGTGGAAAGTCTTTCATTACCATGCTCTTGGGGCTTGAGGCAGCCATAAGTGCTTTCGACAAAACTCTGTATATAGACTATGTTTTGGCATGATGCAGGATCTTCAAACCTGGAGGTGTTTGACATTATACCTCTTCGTGATGTTGCCATAAAAATGCACTTTTGAACATCCATCTGATAGACAGTAACGCCCATGAAAGATTGCAATGCCAAAAGAGTTCTGATTGCTTCTAATTCTGGGCAACTGGTGCAAATACTTCATCATAATCACACCTATCTTCTTGTCTGTACCTTGGTGCAACTAGGCGGCTTTGTTCTTGTTAAATAGTTCCCCGTTCATCTTCTCTTGTTTCTAATAACCAATTTAGTTCAATCACCCTCTTGCCTTCTGGTAGGTCAATAAACCCATACTACTTGTAGCTTGATTGAAGCAGTTCTTCTTGCATAGCTTCAACCCAATTTCTATTCTGCTAAGGCTTGAGAGGACTTTTTGGGTTCCTCTTGGATAAGAAACAGGCAAACAAAGAATGTTTTGCTGATCTTTGTGGTTAGTTCTATTTTGCTTGTATATGAAAGACAGCAATGCTGATGTTGGTTATTAGTCGTCTTGAAGTTTCTTTCTTGTTTTTGAACCCCAGCGTAGGACTTTTGCCAATTTATTTGACTTTGCAGGATGAATTCTATGAATTCTAGAGTTGGGAGTGAGGGCACATCAATGGTAGGATCATGTTGTTGTAGTCAGATCGCCTTCTCTGCATCAAAAAGAGTTTTGTAGAGAAAATACCATCTTTTGGAGTATCATACATCAGAGTCTGTAGGTGTATTCCCCTAGTACTTTGAGGAGGTGTATTGCAGTACTTCGAGTGAAAAGTACTGTAACATGTTCTTTTCCTTTGCAATAGATAATTTCTCTCTTTCCTCTTCAAAGCTCAATCCTTTGATCATCTTTTTGAGATCTGTGGCAAGAGAATTTAGATGCATCAATCTTACAAGTCCTCATGTTAAAGCTTGTTTCTTCAGAGGACCAATGACACTTTTTTTGCTAGCAGTACGTTCCTCCGGAGATAGGCTGAGCTGTTATGAACAATGAATTGTGGTCATCTAAATCTTCAACCATATCACAAGATATTCCTTTTCTTTTGATTAGCATAGTTTTCTTCCCTTACAGGAATTTGATAATTCATGGATGGAGTTAATAAGGTACAAGACAAACATCCAATCGGGATTTTTCCTTTTGATTCTCCTGATTCTCAAGAAGTTTACATGATGACAGTCTTGAACTTATCTTGTGACCCTGTTATAGACTCTAAAACCTTTGTTTGTTAGTAGAGTATCCCCAACAGAATCCTTCTTCTGACTTGCCATCAACTTACCAAATGATTCTTAGCGTATTATTGTATAGTCAGAGAGCATCCAAAAGGTCTCATGAAACTAATGTTAGGAGATCTTCCCATCAAGATTTCATAAGGAGTCTTCATTTGAGGTTTAGTCACCAAAACTCTATTAAGAACATAACAAGCAGTATTGACTGCTCTTAAGCCTCCAAAATTGAATAGGTAGAAGGGAGTTGTTAACATCAGTTCTTGCAGCTTCAAATAAGGGAGTCCTATTCTTTTCTTTCTGCAATCACCATTTTGCTGTGGAGTCTGGCAATGCTATATTCTCTCTTTGGATTCCTTTCTTGGCACAAAACTATTCAATATGTTGATTTTGACACTCTGTTCCATGATCACACTGATTGTCTTTACTTTATGTCTTAGTTGTTTTCCATCCTCACAATCAAATCATGAAGAATATCATATTTGTTCATCTTGTAGGCAGAACAAACACCCTAACTGAATTTGCTAACTGCAGTCATCAGGGGACCAACCATGCTAGGATCTTTTTCTTGTTTATACTCTCTACTAATACTTGTCCAAAAATAAGTCCATGTGGTAGCAATTCAAATGAGGTTCTAGACATGTCCTTCCTATTCTTCTTTGCTAGATGCCTGTGTTGTTAACCCTTCTCTACATGCCACAACAAGAGTGTATTCAAGTTGATGTCTTTGAAGGTAACCCCTAACAGATTGCCTTATCACACTTTGTTGATATTTGAAGTTGAATGTCCCTCAGTCTTCTGTGCCATTAGGAAGCTTTCATTCCTATGTTGGCCTTTGCAACCTAAAAAGTGATTCCACTGAGGGAATAATATTCTTTAGGATCCAAGCTGTAGACATATTCTTTCTAGGAGCTCTAAAGAATTACCAAATTCATTCATCAAAAAAAACTTGACTTTTGGAGATAGGATAAAGACATTCTTTATCTGTGAAGGGAACCATTGTGCTTTTATACGATTTGAGAAAACAGATTAAGAGATTAAACTTGCAGCCTCTCCACATAGCGTTACTTTCTCAAAGTCTAAGCATGATGTTTACTGGTTCCTTTTCCTGAGGATTCTTCCACCTTTTGAGTCATTTCCAAAAGCCACATAACTCCTATTGAAACTCTTTAAAAATCAAGACTCAACTTGTCTTGTCTCTGTCTTACTTCCAGAGATCACTGTCAATGATAGCAGTAGTCCTTGAGATTCTTCTTATGGATTGCATGTACAAACAATTTCAAAGCATTAGAATCTTTTAGGGACCCTAGTTCATAATTGATTGGATACCCCTAATGGAGTTACATATCAAATTGTTGAGCTGTGTAAGGATCTTGACCCTATTAACAGAATCTAGATAGTTCTCCTTTTGGTTTCCATGTTTGTTTTGGAATTATCATTGCACTCTTTTTGACATGTTTGTGGATAGTCACTGTTGGGATCCAACGTACTTCCTTTCTTAACCCAGATAGATTAACAACTTTTCTTGGGTCCTTTGTGGTCTTTGCGAGGAGTCCTTGTGGTTGAAGACCTTGATGATGGTGAGTAAATTGAGATTCTAGGTCTTCTATTACTCAAACCTTGGATAATAACTTCCTCATTCAGTACTTCGTGAAAGGTATGCCTTGGTACTGTAGATTAGATAGTCCCTTGATAAGTCAACATTAGGAGTATCTTTTTGATCGGTACTTTTTGTGTTATTGTTGGTTAGCAGTATTATAACCATCCCTTGTATAGTACTGTAATGGATAAAGGATCTCCTTTGGTGAGGGTACTAGCTGTTTCTTGAGAATTTACTATGGTTCTACTCTTTTGGATGTTGTTCCAAACTGGGTTCTTGTTTCCCTTGAACTTGTGTTCCCTTTAGGTTTATGCAGTTTGGGGTGTGTTGGAAGGTCTTACTCATGTAGATTGCATCAGTCCTTAATAAGATGATTTAGGCTGTAAACTTGACATAAACATAATTTACCCCCTTTGTTCCCAAGTCCCTTTGTACCTTAGATTCTTGACCAACACTGTTTGACTGTTTGTGTGATCCCTGTTTTCAAAAAGATGTTTCACTTTTCTCGAGTTAAAAGCAGTTTCCTTTTGAATTTCTGAAAAAACATCTGTCTTTATCTCACTATAAAACCCAATCTTCAATTATGACTTTTATTTGTATCAATTGTGATTGACCAGATTTGTTTTACTCTTGATCAACAACTTTATTACTAATGGATAGTTATCTATCCCTTTAAAGGAGACATTTGCCCTAGGTGGAATAATTGTACCTGTAGGTGGGGTACTGCATTTGTAGGCTTTTCTCTTTATGAAATTTTCATACGTAGAATCACGTCAAAGTTCATTTTTTTTTTCCCCAAATGAAATGGACTTTCCATATATTGTAGACTCAAGTCCCAAACCCATACATGAACTTTCATCAGACACATATCTTGTTTGTTTAGGATTCATTTTGAAGTATGATAGCATTTGACCAATTTTTCAAGTTCTTACTATTGAAAATCATCTCGTTCTTATAAGGTTGATCTAATTCTTTTGTTTTCTTCAGTTTCAAAATCTCTTTATCTTTAAGTCATATTCCATTTGTTCATACCTTATCACCCATGCATGTTCATTCTTTTTCATGTTGTTTTTAAGTTGACCTCTATTGACTCTAATGTCATTTGGATTCTAGTATTTCAGTCTCGCTCTTTGAAAATTATTTTTTCTGTTGATAGCTTTACAAGCAACTTTTTATAGATTTATCTACTTTTGGAACAGTAAGGTACCTCTGAAGGTTTTGTAGCAACATCAAAGCTAGAGATATTGGTTGCATCCATCAGCTTTGTTGCTTCCGTCAAAAATCTCAAGTCCATCTTGTCCATAAGTGCTTGTGCTCTGCATCAAAAACTCTATGCTCCAATTCATTTGTTCACTTCAGTCAAGCTGCCATCATAGCATATGTCACTGGTTTAGATCAAATTCCTTGGTTACAATCAATTTCTTCATTGTTGTCTGTTGCACCAAGGCTTTTGAGTTTGAATTTCAATAGCCACAATCCTTCTTTTCATTACGACCTTTGCTCTGCTTTCTGGTATTTAAGCAAATCTACTCTCTCTAGCAAAATGACCTAACTTTGACGTTAAAGCATTCAATTTTTGACTTATCAAAGTCTCCATTCTTGGGCTTTTGAGGTCAATGGTCTTCCTGTCTTCACTCATAAACTTCCTTATCTTTGCTGTTTTTAGCATAGAGCCACTTGGCCATCGAATGTCAATTTCTTCATGTCTTCTTCATCATTTGCCGCAGGGTCTTTATTCATCATGAGTTGTAGGCATAGATGCTTGTTGAGCAAAGAAGGAACATATATTTCAATCTGGAGTGAGAAGACACTCAGTTGGGTGCAGTTGGCACATTGCTCGAGATAGCTTGAGTATATCCTTTTGGGGATATGTGCTGGATTCTGCGTACTTGTTTCTAAAGTACTGCCCTTGACTTTCTGTGGACAGAAAAAGCAATGTTTTGGAGTTTGAATTGAACCCTTCAATTCATGCTCAATAACACCTTTAAGTTTTTGTAGGATGTATCAAAGTCATACCGTTTTAATCCAGTTTCTGAATAGTGGTAGCCACTACATGCACACAGATGGAAGGCTTCTTTAGATAACTTCAAATTTGATCTTCAATGGACACCGATTAGCATCATGAATTAAGCACTGCTAGAATATGCTGAAACCTTTTCATATCGCATGAATTCTAGTTCTTCCCTAGATCCAATCGTAATGTCCTCTCTATTGTTGTTCAACGAATTCTTTTGCATCTTCTTGATGCTTTCTGTTTCTCCAATCTTGGTTTTATGCTTTCCATAAAGATCTTGCCATTACCGCATCATGAAAACTGAGAAGATCGTACTATAAGGTATGGCAGAAAGCACTTATTAAGAGGCTTTCTCATTGTTTCTTCTTGGGTTTTGCAGCAAGTGAAGGTTTTTAGTCTTGACAGGACATGAGGGGTGATGAGGATAGTCTTGGTTTGGTTTCCATTAGTGATTAATTGTTTCCATATTGTATGTGATCAGTGATAGCGACTATAATGTCGCATCTCATGGTCCATAGGTCATATTACCTTTCTTGATTATGGGAGTTCGAAGTGAATAAGGACGTGGGTGGGAGAATAGTTCTGTTTCAGAATCTGTATGAGTTTAGAAAGATTTCGATTGATTAAAAGTTCTTCTAGATAGAGTCTACTTACAAGCTTGATACTTTGTAGATCGATATTCCTTAATGAAACACTGATATTACTGTCAAACTATGCGGAGGATTAGTTGGCAGTAATTAGAAGATACACTCAATAGTTTTCAAACGATTTCTTTTACAAACCTTTTGAATCTGTAAATTGCAAGATCCAAACTAGCAAATACTAATAAATCTTAACTTCGTGTTTTTCTATGTTTATTTCTATCATCTTCTATATCTTCCTAGAGTATCCTTTTATAAAAACCTTAAGGATAACCTCTAGTAGATGATAAGTCCTTGTTTATCGTAAACACTAATTGAGATTATCCACTAATAATTGATACAAGGATAAATGCTAAAAACTACCATTTAAACTTTTAGTTCTATATCCGGCAGTACTTCGATCTTTGACTGGCAGTACTTTGACTTTTTCATTTAGCAGTACTTTGACTTTTTCGTGGCAGAACTTTGACCTTTTGACTTGTATTTCCCAACAGTTACTATCTTTCTGATTAAGTCGTCAATTCATTTACTAGAACTAGTTTGATTCACATAGAATCGCACCATCGTTTTTTCCAGTTGACAACATGTTTGATTATATAGAATGACACCAAGTCACTAAAAGAGCTTTGTTTGATTGTTGGCTCAAGCCGGATTTCATCTTTATTGTGAATATTAAGTATCACTCGGATGAGTCTAGCAAAATCACAAGGATAAATGCGTTAGGACTCTTGTTAACAGCATTATGAAACTTATAGATGTTTCAACAAGTTGTTTGTCAAGGGACATGTGTCTAATGAGGATTTATTTTATTGATTTCTTGGCTTAGATCGTTAGGTGCGTTTTGGTTTTAGGTAATCGGATGGTCTGGAGTAGACTTCCACTAATTCAATATTAACTAACTCGAGTGAGGAAAGTCAATAGAAAGGTGGTGTTCTTCCGTGAACCAATGAGACAAGTTTTGGTGAGAGAAACTCGATAATGGCTGGGAAGGGTTGTGCAGTGGCAACAATGAGGTCCTGATGTCTTGTCTTAATTACAGAATTCGTTTCTTGCGAAAACAGATAGATTATGTATTGACTTGGTTTTGCCTAAAGTTATGTGGAGGGCTTCTTTCTTTCACCTTTATCCATACATTTCTTTTTAAAATTCTTTAAACCCTTCAATGCTTACAAAGACGTTATTACTAACACCTTGTTGTGATTGTCTGTGTTAGTCTATCTTATGTTTCGGGCATTATTCCCTTAATCTAATTCATCTTCATATCATACTAAGGTGTATTGCTACTATGGAGTGTCCTTGGGTAGATCCCTCCGGTTCTGGTTGGATCATAGGCTGATTCCTAACCTAACCACCTTATGACTTCAGAATCATCGTGAAATTAAGATGTTGTTGGGTATAAGATCGTAACCATAAAAACTTTTCCGAAAAGAGCACAAAATTTGTGTCGTTTTAGATCACTTTATTATTTTTTTTTTTTTTTTTTATAAAATAGATCAATTTTAATTACATTTCTCCCCTTATTTTAAATACTAATTTACTTAGTTTTTGAAATACCTTGTGATTAAAATTTGTCTTGAAAATACTGGGGGGAGAAAAAAATATTATCAGCATGAATTATATAGAACATTAACTTGCTCCCCCTCAATTTTACATATGTTTGACACCAAAAAAAATGATACCAAGTTGTAAAAGAAATATAAAATGGGTTTTTCTAACATGTGCCCCATGGGCACATGTTAAGGTGGGGACACAGGCTGTGTGTCACAGCCTGATTGGCCAGCAATTATTGTTATTAATCATTATCAGGCCCCCCAATAACTGTGGTCAATCAGGCCTGTGTCACACAGCCCGATGTCCAGCCACCTTCATGGTGCCTGGGGCACATGTTAGAAAAAACCATTAAAACTTGAGGGTTAGCATTGTGAGCACACAATTTTGAAAGATTATGAATTGTCATTAAAGAATTCTTGAAAAATTGTGCTCAACTACTTAATCATCTTATAACATACAATCTATTGAGTAGTCATTATTATTACTGAGTTGTTATTAAGAGATTTTTTGATAATGTTTTTGAATACATAAATTGTCGTGAGATGATGTAACAAAATCATTAAAACTTGTTTTTTCCTAAAAAACTCCCTCATACATTAAACACTTTATAAAAAATGACACCAATTATAGAAGAATTGTCTTGTAGAGATTTATGAGGGATGGAGTGTCGAACACACAATTTTGAAAGATTATGTATCGTCAGTGAGAAATTCTTGGAAAATTGTGTTCAACTTTTAGAAAAACCAAATGTTAGGAAGACGTCTCTCTCTAACTTTTAAGGGGGGTGGGGGGGGGGGGGGGGGGGGGGGGGGGGGGGGGGGGGGGGGGGGGGGGGGGGGG